>JARVGW010235894.1:0-10845 GCA_031762495.1 Anablepsoides rubrolineatus | reverse complement strand
TTTACAACAACCCAATTATGACATTTATAATGTTTATTGAAGAAAATAATGAAATTTACTTTCCACGGTCTTTAAATCCAACCAACAGGAATGATAAAACAATTCTCCAAGAGCAACACCAGTGCACGTAATATTTTTGTACTTATTTTTGTGATTATTGCTTTTTAGAATTTGTCTAAAAATATGTGTAGATTTTAGGTTTCATTTAATCAGAAATGTTAAAAACTGAGTGCTCTTATGTTCAAAACAGAAAAAAAGAAAAGTTTTAAGCAGCCTGAAACGTTGTAATGAAAGCCACCTTTATTGTAGTTCCAAAATAATTTTTAAGTGATAAAAAACCCCAGTAGCCCTCTGTGGTTATTTCAATATGACCCAGTGCTGTCAGCGATTGTGATTGGTGGGTTACATCCACTGAACCCACCAATCTAATTTAAGCATCCCCTTTAGTCAGTCCTAAAATACATTTCATAAGCACTTTTGAATGAGAAATGTCATCTGAAATAAACAAGGATCTGGGGATAAGCTGATTAATATGGAGTCTTCCTGTGGGTTTGTGAGTGTCCCAGCTCAGCTGGTGGTCTTGTGAATCACTCTGTGCAAATTTAGGACTGCAAAGCAGGCTGTTGCAATATTCATCACAGTCTCGCTCCTCTCTCCTTCAGCCTATTTTGTTTTCTCTTTCTTTTTTCAATCTGCCTGCTACTATCCATATTTGCTATGATTTATTATCATTTTTTTAACCTTCTGTCCTTTATTTTTCTGTCACCATCTTTTCCTTTTTATTCTCAGGGCTTGTAATTATTAGAACCATGTGGCTAATTTTAGCACTAAAGCTACACCAGCTGGGGGGATGAACTCTACCCTCTGATGCTGCATTTACAGAAAAAGTTGGAGTTAAACCGACATTTCTCTACTCTGATCTCAGCTTTGCACAGTCTAAAGCATCAGGCCTTTCCAAATGACAAATTTCCTGTATTAATATGTAATCAATGATGTCACACATTCTTCTTCAACACTGTAATAAGATTACTGGAATCCAATTTCATGTGAGCCATTATGCAATGTGAAATGTGGGTGTGGGGGGGAAGACATTCCTTTTTGGTCTGTCTTTTATCAAATAAAATAATGTATGAGTAGGTCAAACACTGATGTGCTGGAGCTCAGCCTGAATCAGAGCGAGGGCAACGGGAGCTGAGTTCACTTTGAGAGATGCATGAATAACAATAAAGAACAAAAAGACTGTTGTTGGGAAGTGCAGGTAGGTGTGGGTGCAAATAACTGTGAAGAAAGAGAAAACAGTGTCAAACCCTCACTGCGCCCTGAGAGAACTGCAGCTTTCACACTAAATGGCTGCAGGTGAAACTGGAGCTTTACAAGACAATTTATTAGTAGTAGGAATAAACAGTGTTGGTACTCTTCATGGGTGCTTGAATATGTGTGAAACTGGGGGAGAAAAAATGTGTGGTTATTGTGAGTAAAAATGCCTAATGTTAAAAAATGTACTACATGTTATACAGTGATGTCCTAAAGTGAGCCATTATCATGTAAAGCCATTTCAACTTGGAAGGACTCACACAAAGACAGACTGAAACTAGGAGGTTTATTGACATGACTGGACCAACATGGTCATTGACATAAATGGAATTAGTGTTTGGTGCAGAGAATGAGAGCACTGAGTGAAGCTGTAATCTCACAAGAGATGCTTTGGGTTAGTGGGTAGGAGTTTTTATCCCCTGGGGCCAGACACTGGTGGTGGAGGTTAAAGAGAAGGGCACCCTTGGATACCAGAAGATGAAGGGTGGAGGAGGGGTGGTGGTAGGTTGACGGTCAGCTGGCATGCAGACGGGGCGATTGAAACGACTGGCTTTTATTCACTGGCAGCCAGGAGCTGATTGGACGTGTGCTTGAGGCACGGAGGTCGGCAGGAGCAGGTGAGGCCATTAGTCTTCCAGAGTTGAACTTTCATTTAAACTCCATTTGACAATTTAATTCAAACAATTACTACAAACAGTATCAAATTATATATATATATATTATTTTAAATACCCTCATTCGTATTTGCTGCTTCTGAACTTTGAGTGTGTTATTATACAGCTGCAACTTTCTCTTCTTTCTCTCTTTTTTTTGTCACAATTTTCTATTAAATGAAAAGTCACAGCTCTTTCAATTAGCGGGACATGTTCAAACATTTCACTAAATATGTTGTTACCTAACATCTTAACAAACCTTAAACATATTTTCATATATAAATAATAAAATGCTTATTGTTTAGGCCTACATAACTTTGGCCCATAATTACAACTTCTGCCAAAGATTCAGACAGAGTTTAATTCAGTCTTATATGCATCACAGGATGGTTTTCTCCACTTTGTAAACATTTTATTTCCAGTTTGTAGAAATCATGAACATTGTTTGCATTGCGAAGTTAAACTGGGCACAAAACCAAGCCAGTGTTCTACTAAATGCTTTATAAATGTTCTGGTTCAGTTGCATTTTTCCTTATTTTCTGAGCCTAGTGCTTTTATGAAAGCATTTTATGTTTGTTGCTTGTTTGTTTACAGACTATTTCAATAGATAGGAAGAAAAAATGAAGCAATGCAGTGAGCAACATACCAAAATCTATAAACATCAACATTATTACTTAACAACCATCTAACAGTCTTGTTTATCTTAAAGTTAACATTTACACACAAAATAAATGATTTAATAAAATCAGTTTTATACTTTTACTAAAGTGAAACATTTGTTTTTGTATACATGTATAATTTTGTTTCAGTGCAGTAATTCAGATGACACTTATCTCCAGCATTTACATTTCAAACCCAGGCATAAAACTTTGGTATTTTTCATGAATTAATCAGCTAATAGGGGTGCACGGATGCATATATTTAACAGATGACATCGCTTCATTGTTTAATATAAGTAACTTGTAAAATGAGTCATTTTTACTATAAAGTGAGTTGTTTACCCATGTCTCTTTGTAAATACCAGAATGTATGTATTGTTCTACATTTATTTTTATGACGACAGGAGGAATGAGATGATTAGTTTTTTAAATCATTATTACACAAAGATTATTTAATAGTGAAAAATTGATTCTAACATCTGAAGTGAACTTTCTGGGCTTGGTGCTCAGTTTTTAGGTAAACAACAACAACAACAACAACAACAAAAATCCTCCAACAGAAGGAAGATAAGATAAAAACTGATGATGAATAAAAAATGAAAAGGTCAGAGCGTAACTATGAATAAAGTCAAAAAAAAGTGTGACAGCTGTGTGTGCTAATTTCCAAAGTCTTGTCTGTCAGCATGTAGGAGTCTTTTTAGCTTTCCCTTTTTTTATTTTCCTGGTGTTCTAAAAATAACTATGCCCAAATATTATCTGCAAGAAGAAAGCTCAATTGTGCCGCTCCTCCATTGATTTAACACCTACGATTGTTTGACAGATAAGTGCAGGGGGCCATTTTTCACTCTGCTTCCAGAAACTGTTGAATGAGCTTTTCTTGGGGGGAGGAGTTTATCTCTGTGATTTTATTCCACATCAAACATTTAAAATGAACAAACACTGAAAGTGCAGAGCCTAATTTGTAAATATTTAGCTGTCCAGTTCTCTGTTCGAACCATAACACTCTCCTAATGAGAGATAACGCCCAGAGAGCTGAGAAAAGATCATCTGCCCCAGCAACAGAAGCTCAACATGGTTTCTCTCTGAGAACAGTTGTGTGGGAGGCAGGAATTTTAGTTCTTCTACTCTTAGATGTCTTTTTGGAAACAGTAAAATATTCCTTCATAGTTGGCTGCACCAAAAAAGAACAAGAAATCTTCAGTAAGAAAATGTGCAGTTTAAAGCAAACATCAAAAGATGAGGACTTAACATTAGTTCACAAACAAACAAACAATGAAAACCTGCTTTAAAAAATAACTCATTGCTTTTAGTGTATTTCTGCTGTTAACGGACTTGGTTTAATAGCAAGACAACAACGGCTCAACACTCTTTTTTTATTTTGACATCTTTTTAGTTTGAATTGTTGGATCACTGCAAGGTTTTTCCTTTTTAAATATTTTAATGTATTATTTAAGCATTAATCATTTAAATGACTGTGTTAGATGGGTGTATGATATCAATGCCAAATCGAGCAAATGATGACAATATGGATTGATATTTTTGGCCTGATGTAATTGAATAATACATCAGGCCAGGGGCCCGCCAGGGGTCAGTGAGAGGAAAAAAAAAAACAGCCGCAGAAAATCTGTGCGCACGGATTAATAAACTGTGCTCTCAATTTCTGCAATCCGTGCGCACAGATTACTACTTATTTATATTTATTGATTTATTTCATTTAATTAAAAAACAAAACATTTAATCAAAAAACAAAACAATTTTCAACACAATACAAAATCATTAAATGAAAGGGAGCAGAAAGAAGAAAAAAATCTTTTAACGTCTGCCCCATTTAACAAAAATAATATTTTATACATTCACCCATACTTGCATTTATTTATTATTAAGGTAACCACAGGTGGTTGTGGGAACTGAAGTCATTCATCAGCTCAGAAAATGCTTAAGGAGTGTTTTTTTGTTCACTAAAGTCAAAGTTCTGCACAGAAAATGTTGGAATTTGAGTATCTTGCACAGCAGGGCTATTCAACAATTCAGCAAATAAAGTCATTATGTAAATAAACCAAGTAATACAAAGATCTGCTACCTTTGAATTAGTTTACTTTGCAGCATTTAATCATGAATACAACAAATAGAACCCAGTGTAATAAAAGAAGTGATAATAAAACAAAATCAATAATAATTGACACAAATATTTTTTTTGACATATTTAACCTGCCACGTTTTTAAACCAATTTTATATTTACTCATCTTAATTTTATATTCTACAGCTTGTAGTTTTAAGTGTCTTGAGTTTTCATTTAAATGGTTTTTACCAGCTTTTGGCCAAGATTCTGACATTTCTGTTTACCACACATGTCTGTGTTTAACTTAAAGAACTTATTATTAAAGTAGAAAATCGAGGATTTGGGCTTAAGAAACAATGAACCTAATGAGCCAATTGGTGGGCCGGATTTTGTTCACCAGTGGGCCTGATGTGGCCCGTGGGCCTCCAGTTGAATAACCCTGTTATACAGTTTTTGCCCCTCTATCAGGCAGTTTTGGTACTTGGTCTCCTAAAGGCTGTTTCAGCTCTGATTGGATCATCACAGGAAGCCACTCAAAGCCTTTCTGCCCGTGGTTACCGTGGTTATGTTGAACTTTAAGGAAATGTTTATTACTCTTTCAAAAACATTTATTACACCACAGAGAACAGGTGAATAAAGTTTGTAACATTTCAGAGTACAAGCGGGGCCGCGGCTCCCATCGGATGTCATTCTGCAGATGATGCTGGCCATACAGTGACATTTCTCAGCAGCAAGTGGCTTGGAGGTCTTCTCTAGCGGTTCTCGGATGTTTATTCTCTTTCCTGGGAGGGTGGAGGAGGCTATAACCTCCGTTTGAGGAATCATTTGTCTGGAAAATATTAAAAATAAATAAATAATAACCACCTTGGATTTTGATGAAGCTTTCAGGGACATTCTGTGGCTAATAAGTGTGCTGATGAAAACATGGCAGTGCCTTAAGTTTATATGACAAAAATCTACTGAATTTACCTTTCAGATGCCGACTTCGTACCATGCGTCCAACCTGTTAACAGATCTAAGTAATCTGTGCCCACGGATTGTAGAAACTGAGCGCACTGATTAGTAACCCGTGCGCACAGATTACTAACCTGATCGCACGGATTAGTAATCTGTGTGCACAGATATCCAGCGGCTGTTTTTTTTTTTCTCCCACTGACCCCTGGCGGGCTTCGTAAATCATTAATCTTTTATTTAATATATCGATGTGACTCAATACCCCTAGTACTTGTTGTCCTCAACAAAAGTCATGAAAGATGCTTGGTTCTCACTTAAAATGTTTTAAAACAAATTAATAAAAAATTGAATACCAGTGCCAGCATTGTACCTGAGAACAGGGATGGAATGACATCTATGAGAAACTGTTCAAAATGTCTGAAAACAGTAGTAGACATTCTCAGTTTCTTCACATAAAACACAGAAACTTGAAATCTTGCCACTAGAGTTTGAACATGCTCAAAAAAGTCTGTCCACAGATTTTAACCTCAAAAATCTCATGAGAACTAAATCTGTTTTAGAGCTGCATGGATAATCTAACATCTGAGGCTAATGTTTTGGTTTAAAACCCTTGACACCCACCCTGATAAGGTAGATATAATGTGGGCCAACAAAATAATGTGCCCAGCTTTGATTACAGTTCTGCGAGCAGTTACAGTAAGATGTGATTTTAAAAACCTGTCAGCTCATATGTCCATGGCAGTAAGTCTGCGGTTTAAGCCATTGTGGTTACATCGTCCGGTAGTCAGATTTTTTTAATAGTCAGCGCTGTTCATAAGTGTGCGTGTAATCATGGATGGGCAGTTTCTCTAAAATGGAGACACATTTGCCCAACGCTAAATCATTAAGAAGCACTTCAAGCACACATGTGGAGAAGGGGCTATTATCACTTCTTCCCATCCGGACGTAATGGAGCTTTTGGGATGTGCAGATTTTAAAGGGAGGGCAGGCGGTCCTGTTGGGAGGTGAATGGAAGTGGAAACACTGTCACTGTTGACAAGTTTTATGTTCCTAGAAAAACGGGGGTTCAAAAAAGTAAAAAGATACATCTGCTGAAAAATATATACTCCACAGTCTCCTTACCTTAACATGGTGGGTTTTAATGGGGCAATTTCAGTGTTTTCCCCTATTAATCAATTTCTTGAAGCTCCTGAATTGCAGGTGGAGCTAACTAATCCCAGCTGTTCATCATGCAGCTCATATATAAAGCTGAGTTCAGCCAGAACCCAGAGGTGGAACACTGGTTACCAAATGGTATTCAGCCAGTGGAAATGACTAACTTGTGTTTTTTCTGTGGTTCTCGCAGTTAACTACTGCCTCAAACATTTAGTTGTCTTCCCTCTAAGTACCTTAAGCAGGCAGTATGGTCACTTGGCAGCCGACCGGACAACGTTCGTCGTTCGGCGTTCGTTTTCACACACAAGTTTCATAGCTACTGAGACCCCCCCACCGAGCTCCTGGGAAACCCCTCCAGCTGCAGCATACGTCACTGCATGGGATTTCTCCAATGCAAAAAAAAAAAGTCGGAGAGTTGTCACCCAACGTTGTTTATCCACAAACTGTTTCCAGATTAAGGCCTAAAGTTTTTATCAGTTAGATTCCACCGTGGAAAAACATCTGTTTTATCCTCTTTTATGAGTTTTTTGGTCGTTTGACTATCTTTATAAATCGCTGCTTCCTGGTAACAGTCGGCTCTGGAAGTGAGTTATTGTGTTCTTATGTGGCGGGGGGTAAAAAGATTCAGCCTGCAGGTCGTGACAAAAAGTGCCAAAATGTCGACAATGCGAACTGAATGACGCAATTTTCGTCATGAAACTGCGACAGTTCTGCACAATTTCGGCATTTCGGCTGCAGCATATTGCAAGTTTTAGTCCCCTCATATCTCGTCGCCTACTACTTTACAGCCTGTTCCATCTGAGAACCTCTGTCTTGGAGACAGAACCTAAAACTGGACATCGTTGACAAGTTTTATCTTTGTGTCTGACCTGCCACTTTCCAACTATTTAACTGCCTCCCTGAAAATCATCCTCATTCATCAGTCCTCCCCCATATCCTGGAATCATCTGGCCTCCTCAAAAACTCTAAATAAAAACACAGTAAGAGAAAATAATACAGTCCTCCCACTGCAATTACTATTAATAAAAAAACACATACCTTTTTATCTGTGTTTATGAGTCCTCCTTAAGGTTTTAGTGTCTTGAACTATGGGTTTAATAATCATTACTAAAAATGACACTGAGTACCTCCATAATCTTGAAAATGCCAGCCCCTGATAGGTTCTCCTATGCTGAACTGGTCAAGCTAGGGGCAATTTAAAGACTTTAATAAAGGAAGACCACAGAAAACAGGTTACTTCACCCAAAATAAGAAAACTGAGGCACACTTCTTGAGCCAGGCTTTAGCTGGTGGGTTGGGGGGAAGGGGGGGTAGTAGGGGTGTAACAAAATTGTGATCTTTATTGATATATCGGTTCATGATTCAATTAATCGTGGCAAAATGAAAATATCGATCTATATCGTCATCATATACTCGATGGGAATTGATATCATATGTCCATCTTAGACAGTCTTTGTGTTAGATGGGCAGATGATATTGCATTATATCAATCGCAGACATGAATTGAATTGAATCAAAATCATATTGTGACAGACTTTGTGATAGAGAAATATCGAATCGTCATCCAAACATATCGATGTAATAGCGTATTGTGATAAAGCTGGTGATTTACACCCCTAGTGGGTAGCTTACTGGTGAACGCAGGTAATCAAGGAGACCCAGAGGCAGACCCAGGACACTCTAGACCAGAGATGCCCAAAGCAGGGCAAGTGGCCCACCAGCAGTTGACATAGTTACTAGGCTGTAACCTGCCGTCCTATGTAGAAACATATTATTTCCACTTGGTCGTTTCATCCATTGGCCCAATGTCTATAGAAGTAGCTGTAGTGCAGATAGTTTTCACTCATAGTGCTGACTTTATGTTTAACATATTAAGATTAAACATGAAATACAAGTAACAACAAGATATATTTAGATTAGATTCAATGACATGTAGATTTGCACACTTTATAAGGCCACAAAAACTCACATTTTATCAATTTATGAAATATCCCATGAGCCTTTCCTACTTGAGCGTATGGCAGACTTTCTCCAAGTGCACAGACTAAAACAAAAGTGGGCCACTACACTGGCTGCTAGCTTAATTGTTAAAAATAAAGGACTATACTTAAAAAGTATTTGTATTTTATGTACTATATTACTGCATTTGGCCCACAGCCCCGGATAGATTTTCATTTTGGCCCTTTTGGGGAAAATGTTTGGGCACCCCTGCTCTAGAGAGATTCCTCTGTGGCCTATGAACATAGTGGGATCACATACGTGTAGCTGTGGAGAGGAAGGTCTGGGTATACCACAGCAACCCAAAAATAGATAGTTGTATTAAATGACTTACAAACTCATCTGACTTAGATCTTGAGAGCTTTTTATCAACTAAAACCATATTACATTCCCGAATACTGCAAAAAATGCATTAGCAGATGACATCAGGTAATTTGGCAGTGTTCAAAAGCTGTAAAACTGTATTTTCCAGCAGCTCCAGAAACATGTGTAATTCTAAAAGAACAAATGACTTGCACTGAAGAGTGACACTTGATGGGAGAGTCCTATTAACAGCATATAGGCTGTGCTACACCTGAGCTATAAAATGGGTTAGAGAATGCTGATTTCTCATTTTTAAAGTAGTATGGTATGATTTTTAAACAATGTGAACCATAAGAGAAATCTCCTGCAGTCTGTTGTGATGCAGCTTGGTGTGGAATAAAACATCTCTATTTACAAAGAAACCAGCTTTGATTTAGCTCAGGCCTCTGCTAAAGACATTCAAGACAAAATGAATGCAGAGGCTGAATAAAAAAGAAGAGACTAAGAAGCATAAAAAACATTTTACATTTGAAGCCACAGAAAATCCTCTCTCATATGCAATGAAGAGGCTAGAAACAACAATCTGTAATGTGGTTGTTGACACAGCCTTTGAATCTTTAAAGGATAGCTTTAAAACCCTGGGTGCAGTGAGAGCCAGATTTGGAGTTCTGCTCAATTAAAAAAAAAGAATGTAGTGTAATTGTGCAACCAGACAACCTCTGCAGGACATTAAGCACTGGAGATGAAAGTGACAATGATGGAAAGAAGTTGGCTTTAGAAACAAAATAATTGCCAAGCTTGCCTTCAGATGGTGTGACTGCTCCAAATCTTCTCTCTTTAATCCACAAAAACCTGTGTCCAAATCTGTGGATTACCCTTAGACTTGTTTGCACTCTGTGGCTTACTCAGTAGAGAGGAGCTTCTCATAGCTGAAGCTTATCAAGACCCACCATAGGTTATTCATGGAAGAGGATCACTTCACTGGTCTTAACATAAGCCTATCCTATGAGGACATTATTGATGACTTTGCTTCTAAAGGCCTCTGAACTGCCTAATTCGGTTTTTATTGTTGCAGTTTCATGACAAAAAAGCATGTAACTCTGTTTGCAGCTTCAAATCTGCCATGCCTTCTTGTCACAAATGGACAGATTTGTGGACAAATAGCGGTGTATAGTAGTTGTTTTTTGTTTTGTTTTTCCGGCGTGTAGACTCCAGCAGGAAGGAATCTCGTTTAGTAACATATCTCGCAGTGGGAGGGGTTTCCTAGGAGCTCAGCTCCGTGTGTCTCAGGATCTACTGTATGAAAGGTGTGTGCAAAAATGAATGCTACTACTATCAGAATTACAGAAAATGTCAAAACAGAGCAGGTTGGTGACAGACTGACAGGAATATAAAAGGTATGTTTTTTTTTATTTACAGGTGCAACAGGAATGGTCCGGATCAGGAAAGGAGGAGTTTCAGAGGTGACTTCCTTGTATGTAACTGATGAAATGTTTGTTTTACAATAATTAAGAGTCTTTCTTACAGGGTGATGAGTGAGGCTCAGCATGGAGGAAAGGGTCCAGCTGAGTATCCACAGGTGAGTATACAACAGGTAAGAAGGTTCCAGGATTGGCTAGAGGCAGACAGGCAACAACGCAGAAGGGATCAGGTGAGTGGCTCATAAGGTGCGTTTCCATTGACCATGAAAATGTGCAAATTAGAATTTCAAAAATAAATTTGCTCAATGGAAACACGTCAATTTCGAAA
>JARVGW010235859.1:0-10854 GCA_031762495.1 Anablepsoides rubrolineatus | reverse complement strand
TCAATTAATCGTTAGTCGATCGATAAGATCAATCAACTTTAGATTAATCCATTAATCGATAACTTGCATCCCTAGTTTGAATCTATCTTGTGTTAGAGCATTATCTGTTTTGAACTTGTGGAATGACTTTTTCTCTTTGGTTTAAATCTGAGATCAGTGTTAAAGGTCTTTTTTTATAATTAATGTGCCTATTTAAAAAATGGCCAATCAAGAAATTGTTTTGTTTGATATATTTTAAGAAATGTTTGTTTTACTAAGAGTTTATTTCAAATAGTATAATTTACAGTGTCATTTCGTTTTGGTCTTATTTATTTATTTTATGATCTTACTCATTTTTGACTACTGTAGTCTTATCTCCAGGCATGTTATCAGTTATCGGCCATTAAAAGGAGAAAGTTATCTGTATCGGTTCTTAAAATATGTTATCGTGCATCCCTACTTTATAAGCTTATTTTAATTTTAAACTATTAGCTTCAGTTCTGCCCTGATCTCCCACATTGAGTTAAATAAGATCAAATCTGTTTTCTTGAGAAATTAAACGTTTTTCTACTTCTCTTCTGTTGGTAAGTCCATAACACAGCTTTCTGACATTATTTAAAACATTAGATAGATTTTATACACATACATTTTATACATATACATTAATGAAAATTTAACTGTATTATCAATAATATATAGTTTTTACAAATTTTACATAAACTCTACTATTTCTCTAGAAAGCTAACCCAGATAAATAATTCTGTAGAGACTAATCAGTGCCTAAAGTCATGCTCATACACTGATGGGACGCAGAGACAGTTGGGGGTGGGGGAGTGTGGGTTTCATGTCCTGCCCAGGAGCACTTCACATGTGACTGAATGGTGGGGGAATCAAACTGCCGACTCTCATTAAAAAACAATTCCCCTAACCACTCAGCCTCAGCCGCCCTCGTAGTCATTTGATTGGATTTATTGGTGTTTGTGAATCATCAGATCATGGGACAGTTTTTGGAACATCCTGTCATGATGTGACGTCAACTTTTTGTTCATCAACCAGATGAAGCCTGGTTTGGTGCTTTAGTCATGTGTGTGTTGACTTTTAGCTGTTCCTCCTGTAGTAGAACAGGTTCCCCACTAATTTACACCACAGCCTCTTCATGTTGTTGTTGTGTCATTGGACCAGACAGTGACTCAGTCCCTGCAGGATCATCACCTCGTATAGAAGCTGTGTGTTAATGTGTGAAAGATAGCAGGTTAGTTTTTATTTGGCTGCATAAACTCTAAACAACCTGTCAGAAGCAAGTTTCTTGAAAGACTAAAAGGTTTCTGATGGTTTTGTGTCTGACGTTCAGGGTTTTTCTACAGTCTGGAATTTAGTTTCAGTATTTGTGTGGAAAAAATCATCAGTGGTACCAGACCCTCTCTGTTTATTTCATACTCATAAAAAATGTCCAGATGTCTGCAAATTATTCACAAATGAACAAATTTATCATGATGATTGTTTCTTAAAAAAAGACAATAGGACAGTCATTATTTATTTTTTGTGGCAGCACAGTAGATTAGTGGTTAACACTGATGCCTCATAGCTAGAAGGTCCTGGATATGATCCCTGGTTTGGATTTGGGGTCTTTCTGTGCAGAGCTTACATGTTCTCATGTTTGCGTGGGTTTTTTCCTAGTCTAAAACATGCCTGTTCAGGCTGGGTAAAGCTCAGGCTATTTTGAGAAAGAGGTCTGTGTAACCTCAGTGGTTAAATTCAGGTTTATTTTCGTGGTGGTCACAGCTAACCAAAATATAAGCTTCACTAACACCTAAACCGCTAGATAAGTTCCTTAGTTCTACTAATGAACCACTAATAATAATGATATTAATATCCAGCCCATGTGACCTTCAATACAGCAACTTTATCTTTGAACACCCCCCCCCCTGCCCCACTAGTGTTAGGTTCCCCCCTCTTTTCCCTGCTTCAGACCTCTCAGGGTTTGTCAGATTTACAGTCAATAACTAAACTTTAACACAGATATAGAACCAAAACTAATGTGACAAATGTAACTCAGCACAACTCAAAATGCTTTACAGATCACAGATAAAAATGTTTTTGTCTCTATTAGAGGTGAAATTAGAGAAAAACGTTTTTCTGTTAAGCCGGGAGGCAGAGCTACAACATCTGACTGAAACCAGAAGAGCAAATTACAGTCTTTGAAAGCTAATTTAGTTCTTATATTTAAACATTATTATTAACACTAAAACATTTTTACTTGGCAACACTTTTTGTGCCTAAATGATGTCCCTGCTGCAAAGGATGCTGGGAAAACTGAAACTGTGAGTCAGAAGATCTGGGGCCTCATTTATTGCGTAGAATTCATACTAAAAGTGAAACGTACGGCAAAAAGGTTGTATGCCAAAAATAAACCGTGTGCATGCACACCTTCAAGCAATTTTCATTTATAAATCACAGCTGCACCTCAGAGTTTGTGCACAAGGTCCTGCCTCAGGTTCTGCCCTCTACACACCCACACTCAACCATAAACTGTCAGTGCAAAGTATCTCACAAATGTTAAGGTGTATTTAAATGAATAAGCTGATCAGTGTCAACAAAACCAATTGGTCAGCTCAGGCACACACTCCGTCGTGCGTCTGGAGGAGGACAGGTGTTGATGACTGCTCACATGAACAGATTGTAATTTACAAATGTTCCCTCATTGGCAAGAATGCAGACATTTAGAGCAATCTCATGGATCTATTCAAAAACTCCTATTTTTTTTTCTCAGAGCCTAGGACACTAAAAATAGCTAAATTAAATAACCCAACCATTGCCCCATTTTTCAGCTAGAAATAACTGATGTTATTTCCTCCTGCTTTGCACTGCAGCCTGTGCTGTTATCTGCGGCTGAAAATCAGCTGCAAAATCTTAGTTAGTGGATGAGCAGAACCGTGCCCCCCACTAGTAAATGAAATAAATAATGATGTCGTTAGAAGCATTAAGGTTTGATTCCCGGTTCAGACCTGGGGTCTTTCTGTGTGGAGTTTGCATGTTCTCCTCGTGTTTGCGTGGGTTTTCCCTGGGTGTTCCGGTTTCCCCCACCCCTTAAACATGTACAATAGGTTGCCTTCAGGTCCAGGCCGCCCTTGAAAAAGAGATCTGAGATCTCAACGGGACTTGCCTGGTTAAATAAAGGTAAATAAATAAAAAACCTCACCACTGATAAACATATGCAGTAAATTCATACAGTTGGTTTCAATCCCCACAAATGACTGATATCAAATTATTGTGATGAATATGAAAACATTTATGAAAATAAAACATTAATAATATATTGAAACAGACATGAACAGTTGTTGAGATCTTCTCATGCATAGTAACATACCTGCATGTAAACAGTATGCTGCTACAACAGCAAACAGGAGAGAAGAATCTGATTCTTTAGATTAATGTGAGTCACTATCAGCTGAAGAGTCACAGTTCATATAAACTAAGACAAGGGAATTTCCCTTTTGTTGTCACTTACTATTTCACAAGTTAAAATAAAATCTGCCACAAACTGAGAAAAAAACATGTCAAAATATTAAGATATTTTTTCCCACCTAAATCTTAAACATGTTTGTCTGAATGATAGAAGCACAGGAACTCATACCTCTGGTTTACAGTCAGCACAATCTGACATGATATCTAAAAGATGAGACGGTTTACTTCCAGAGTAGAGCCACTGCTCCTCCACGTCGAGAGGAGCCAGTTGAGATGCCTCCTAGACGCCTCCCTGGTGAGGTGTTCCTGGCACATCCCACTGGGAGGAGGCCTAGAGGAAAGCCGAGGACACGCTGGAGGGACTATGTTTCTCTGCTGGCCTGGGAGCGCCTTGGGATTCTAGCTGGCCCAAGTGGCTGGGGAGAGGGAAGTCTGGGTCTCTCTGCTTAGGCTGCTGCCCCCGAGACCCGATCCCGGATAAGTGGAAGAAAACGGACAGACTTCCAGAGTAAAGACTGTCCATGTGATACAAACCTACGGCTGTGCGGTATATGCTATAGAATGTATAAACGATATGAAGTTGGCCTACGGTAGAAATTTACCTGCTACTGTCTTGTCGTCAAGCGAGTCCAGAGACAGCTGAGCAGGAGGAGTTTGAAATATTCTGAAAATAAACGAAGACACATAGCACTTTTAAACACTTATAGAGAGAATAAATCTTCAAAATTTCCCCCTCCTGTAGAAAAGTTACGCTGTGCCGTTGTGTCACAGGATCATTTCCTCCTCCTCTCCTGCTGCACGTCGCGCAGAGCAAAGCTTTAACAGCTATAGTTTTTTCACACCCAAGTTGTCTGAGAAAAATTGTTACCCACAGAGGTGATTAAAAAAAAGATGTGCATGTTCGTTCAGTCTTAAATCCATCTTGCTAATCCAACAGTCGGCTCTGCTCTGACGATGATGATGATGAAAATGAGAGCACAGCAATTTCAGCAGGCTCACTGTAAGGCAGGCCGATATTACATTTATTTGGCTTCACCACACTTACATTCAAGTTATCTGAAATTGTTTTATGACTAGGACTATGTGTGTTTAATTAAGCCCCTTATGACCCTGTCACACTACAACATTTTAGGCAACTTATGCCAACTTAGAATTTTTTATGTCTAAGTGACTAATTTTACTTGAAGTACTGGTTATAACATCCACTTTATTTTGATATTGTTGAAAATATGAGAAATGTTTTTGTTGTTGAAACTGTATTACAATATAAACATTCTTTGTACTTCTATCATCTTTATTTGCACTACAGAAAGAATGCTGTGTTTGATTATGATTACAGTTTTCTGCTAAATAAATGCTCTAAAAATTACAATTATCTTAGCTTTTTAGGATAATTTTCTACTGTGATATATACAGTTACTGTGAAGGGATTCAATTTATACCATGATATGAATTTGAGGTCCTACCATCCAGCCCTGTACAAACCCAAGGAAAAGTAAATGTGTGGAACAATTCAGCTCCAGGTAACAGGCCTCAACATGTCTGAAGGGTCTGTGTGGACCAGCAGGGACTTTTGTCTGTCAAACATTTCAAAGTGGAGTTCAGTGAAAAATTTATGAACCTTTTATACTTACCTGTAGATAAATAAGTGACATAGTTTCAAATTAAAGGCCTATTTTTCTTTAAAGGAATGCATATCACCCTCTGTCTTATACCAGAGCTGGAGATGTTTTTGTCAAATCTGGTAAATAATGTAAAATCCATGAAATGATTCAGACCATATTTGTCTAACAGGCAGGCAGAGTTTTAAATACAGATCAGTCAGTGCTCAAAATCTTTGTGAATAAAAGTGTGAACTTGTCAGACTGTTTTAAACCACACCTTTTTTACAACTATGTCATATTTCTGTTGATGGGCTCTAGGCTGCACCAGGAGCACGTCTCACTAACATGCTCACAGATAATTATGGAATTCTGTCCAAATAACCAGATAATGAGAAACTGATGGTGGGTTTAAAGGTCTTTGAAATTAACCTGCCAGGAAACTAGGAAAATAACAAATGTCACACTAGTACTGTTAAAAATATTTTTTTCCCCTTTTTGTTTCTTCATCATTTTAAGATGAATAATTATCTTTAAACAATAATAAGACATACAGCTTCACCTTGTGTGTAATGTGCATGTTGTGATGATCATGACTTTAACAGATAGCAATGGGAGTGAGCGTGCAGCAAGATTTAGTTGTTTGAGACAGGCAGACCCATTGATATAGATTACTGGATTTTAGCAGTGTCAGGTGTGGAATTATAGGAGCTGCTAAAGCCGAGGAATGAAATGTGCCATTAATGTTGTGTCTCCTGTGGGTCATATACAGTCACAGAAATAAAAATCTAAATCATATTTATCTCTCTCTAGTCCTGCTCCGGGTTTCCTTTGTTAAAATATTTTAATTTAAGTGTAAACAACTGTGTTACAAAGTTTTCATTTATTCAGTAGAAGAGCAGTCGTGCACCGCTACTATCATGGAAATCAGGAATGTCAATAAGAGCAGGAAAATAAACGGTAAACTTTGCCCAGGTTTTATTTGTTTCCTTGTTCCTCTTCTTACTCTGTCTTCCTTATTGACTTCTCTTCTCTTGTTTCCTCATCTAGAAGCCTGAAGCCTCTAACAGTCAGTGAGTGTAGTCAGTTCATCAGAATGAAAGGTTTTTCTCACAAGAATGAATATTAATATTAAATTAAAGGTATTAATATTAAAGTTCATGTAAGTTTTGGTCAAATCTTGAAAATAATAAAAAGTAGTAAATTAGCATTTCCTGTGAAAGTGCAGTTTGCTGCTTATTGTTGAAAGATTTTATGCTGAAAGTTGCTGAAGTCAGGTAATAGTAGCTGAAATTGGTAAAAAGAAGCTAAAACCAGTAGAAACAAGTCAGCAGACAGACAATGAAAGGAGTGGAAAAAATGTTTAATAGCTAAAATAAACTTAAAAAGTGCTAAAATGTAGCTGAAACAGCAGAAATTAACACAAAGAAGCAGCACAAGCACATTGGCTGAATAAGCAGTAAGAACCTAAAAATAGGTAAAACTTTCTAAAAGTAGCTAAAACTGCAGAAGACAGCTGAAAAAGCAACTGAAAGAAGCACAAAAAGAATAAAATAGCTTAAAGAAGCAAACAGTTGAATTTGGATTAAGAATACCTGAAAAAGCAGAAAAAAGCTAAAGTAAAAAATAAGCTAAAGGAAGCTGAAATTAGCACAAAGAAGCCAAAAAAGCCGTACCAGAACAAAATGTAAAAAGATCTGTAAGCGTTTATTATTAAAGACCATGCAAAGTAAAAATGCGTGTTCTGAGTTTGTGTTATGTATTATTAATCACCCAGCCAAATTTAAATGACTAAAAACACTGTTAACCTTATGAAATTATGTGTCAAAACTAATGAAAAAAACCCATCAGTTAGCTGGGGGCGTGTCAGCTGGAGGTGCTGAAACCACGCCTACGCGCTGAACATTCCTGTAACTGAGGAAACAATGTTCACGAAGGCTGGCAGCCTAACTGGAGTTCTGAAACCCTACTCCTTTTGAAGAATATTATTAATAATAATAATAACAGGGGGTGGGGTTATACTGAAGACTGCTGCGTGAAATCACAGGGCTGCACTTTAAGACTCACCCAAAAAATCCTGAAACAGATATCTTGTTACACAAATTGAATTATATCTCCACAATTCAAATATCTATAGTTGTGAGAACTTGTACTCATTTACAGCGATCCATTTATGACATTTATAATGTTTAAAGAAAAAAAATGTTACAATTTACTTTACACAGTCTTTAACATTTATTTTAAGGATGTTGAAGAGAACTCCTTAACTAGAAAAAGAAGATGCAGAAAAAGTTAAATATCTATAAAGGTTTTAATTGTTGAAATGTTCTGTAGGAACTGAACATTTTGTTATATGAATTGTTGAAAAAGCACAATAGTTGCGTAACGAGTTATATGCCGAAAAAGCTACGAAAGAAAAATGGATCATCTGAAGCGGAAATGTTTATAATTGGAGGCCTGAACATACCAGAGCTGATCTGATCTCTGAAGCTAAGCAGGGTCAGGCCAGGTTAGTACTTGGATGGGAGACCGTTTAGGAACACCAGGTGCTGTAGGAGTTACTCCCACATTGGTCAGTAACAATATAAAACTGTTGACCATCAAAGGTCATAGGTGGTCTTTAGGAGGATATCAATGGGGTAAAACTTCATCAGAGGTATATGAAGTGTTACTGCACGTCTTATTGACATTAATGAGGTATTTTGCTAACGCATACACAAACAGAGCGATTACATAATCACCTGCCTCATCTTCTGGCTGTGTGCCATGGTTCTGATGATCAGTCAGTCATCAGGAAAACATTTCTTCTTCTGTCATTAAACTTAAACCTATCTGTCATTGTTTGTTTTTGTTGTTTTATTTGTTCTCTCTTCCTGGTAGTCATCACTCTGTTTTCTCGCTTCATATTTCCAGGACGGCGAGGAGAGCAGGCGAGAGAGGAAGTCAGGCCGCCAGCGCTCACGCTCCAGAGACCGGGAGCCCAAACACAGCAAGTCCCGGTCCAAACATGAGCGAGGCTGCAGGGAGCGCAGCCGCTCCCCCGGTCGCTCCAAGGACAAGGAGCGCAGCAGATACCGATGAGGACCATTTATTGTCACCCAACGCCAAAAGACAACAATCGTGTCTGCCTGTTAGCAAAATATCTCAACTCCACCTGGATGAATTTCATTGAAACACTCAGTCACTGGATGTCAACCCAATTCAAGATGGCCGCCACTGCCTTTGCAAACACAAACAGCTGTAGTCCAGATATTTTTACACAGATTGATCTAAACCAGTGGTGTCCACAGTCGGTCCTTAAGGGCCGGTGTCCTGCATGTTTTTGGAGCTGCAGGACACCGGCCCTTGAGGACTGACTTTGGACACCACTGATCTAAACTCACTTTGATTTTGTTGTTGCAGTATCCCTGTTTGTTGGTTTGTTAGCTAAAATATCCGATGAAACAAAGTAATCATCAGGTCTTTACCTGATTAACTTTCAGTGAATTTTATTCAAGATGGCCGCCACAGTGAGGCCAACTCTACATGTTTACAGTTCAGAGTCGCAGCTGCTGTTTGAGGGTGGTAGTAGCAGAGAGTCATCCTCTGCTGGAGGAACAATGTAGATAATCTAAACACGTTTTTTTTTATTTGCATGTAAACAATAAAGTTTCTCCTCAGTGTGGAAGTTTTATTATCTGTTTCATCAGTGTTTTTTTCATCCTTCTCTAACGACCCAAACTCAAATGTTACATACGCTCAGTGATGGACCTGCAGCCTTTCTGATAGCTCTTCTCTTGTTTTTAAAATGTCGGCGTGGAAAGTTGTTGGGCGGTGAGTGCTTCCACGCTGCAGAGAGAAACCACTGGTGTCTCCCGCCGCCCACCTCTCAGATCAGGGCTCCTCTCAAAATGTCAGAGCGCTGGCTGCGGTTTCTTAGTGAACCTGGAGGCGTGTTGGCAGGAAGAAGGAAATTGTAAACCTGTGTTAAAAAAAACAAGTTAGTTCCTGTAAGTGGCTTGTGTTCTGCTGCAGGTTAGTTTTTCTGACTAAATGTTCAACATCTGGAAAACAAAAACAAGTTTGTCTTCATTATGATTTGTGAACCTTTAAATCAGGGGGGTCGGACTTCTCAACTTGATCCAAGCAAAGGACCAATTTCTGTCAATAGTTATTGAAGAAATGTTTTCGAACAAATTGATCATAAAGAAATGCAAAGAAAAAATATTTCTTATTCTTTACTCTGTCTTTTTTTAGTATTCCTAAGATGCATTTTATTACAATACAGCAAATCAGGTAAAAGAAAAGCCCGACTTATTTTTGGGTTGAGAGTTGTCCTGGTGTTGAGAAAAATGAAACTATAGTATTATTTTACCCTTAATATCATTAGGGCCTGATAAAAAGTTTACAAAGGCCAGATTTGGCCCACGGGCCTTAAGTTTAACATGCTTTAAATAAAAAAGACCAAATGTATGAAACGTTTTGGATATTCTCTGTATTGTTTGGTTAATGATTAATTAGATGAGAAATGATTAAGCATCTCTGTTAAAGTTGAAAACATCCCTTTTATTAAAGGGAAAAACACTGAAATACCAAGTCAACTATTGAAAATTATTTTTTTGCTTTTGAATTTTAATTTACAGGAATTATTGAAATGCCTCGATATAAAGGATGGGTGTTCACAGTCTGCCTGTTAAATGTATGAAAAGTAAAAGTGGACCAAAGTACCTGTTTTTTTTATCAAGATCAAAATATTCTGTTGAATCAAAACTAAAAACTTTTATTAGATTATTTGTTGTCATTTTATTTTTATTACTTTTATCAGTTTCAAGTTATTTCATTGATCTTTTATGGTCTTATATTTAAACTTTATTAGTTTGTCAGTACGCTCTGAGTTCATCACTGTTATCCTGCAGAAGTGCTACAGCTAGCTGCTGCTGCTAGCTGCATGTGCAAATAACCCCTGAGGTTTTTGTAAATATCAAAATTATGAAAAATACAGCAGTGTTTAGGTTCCTAAAAAAAACCTGCATAGAAATTATCAGCTGTAGTCAGACTAGCTCATCAGTCCTGTCAGGTTTCTGTCAGAGGACCAACAGTTCAGAACTTTTCCACAAAACACCTCCTGAAACTGATTTTAGATACATTCTGACCCAGAACTGATCCAGTCCATCTTGTTCTGAGAAAACCTTTGCAGCGATCTTGGTTCCTCCAGAGTTGAACCGTTTTTGGTAAAAAGAGGGATTGCTGCTATCAAAGGAAGACCAGGACCTGCTGCAGGGCTTTCCATCTGAGAGACACTGATTAGAACAAAGAATTTCTCAGACAGAACCAGGTTCTGGTTCATGGTCCAGTTCTGATACTAACTTCATCAGGTTCCTCTGCTGTGAAAACAAGTCATCCTGGAGCTCTGTACAAAAACAAGAGTCCAAATCATAAATTTACCAGGTCCAAAACTGATTCAAAACCAGTTACAGTCATTTCCATGATAATACAACTGAATATTATAAAATACTTTGCAGTAAAAGTATAGAAGATCTTTCATATAAAGGTTATTTAAAGAAGCCAGCAGGCTGTGATGAAGTTTCACTTTGCTGCTTTAGCTAAAAGTTAAAGTGGACATATCACACAAAATACACTTGTGTAGCTGATAAATGCTGTTTGTTGTGTACTTGTAGAAACAGCCTCAAAACATGTTGATCTGAGACACACCTCAAAAAGGGGGCGGAGCTTGTGGAGTTATAATAAGGAGGAATTCAATTCAGTTTATTTATATAGCGCCCAGTCACAACAACTGTTGTCTCAGGGCACTGTACACAAAAAAGACAAT
>JARVGW010235772.1:0-10860 GCA_031762495.1 Anablepsoides rubrolineatus | reverse complement strand
TAGGTAATAAAGTTGTGTTGCTTGGTTTGCTGACCACTAATAAAGTTGTATCTGCTGGTTCAGTTACTGTGCTGAGTTGTACAGTAGTAGTATTGGCTGGTTCAAACACTGTGCTGATAGGTGATGAAGTTGTGTTGTTTGGTACACTGACCACTGATAAAGTTGTGTCCTCTGGTTCAGTCTCTAAGCTGATAGGTGATGAAGTTGTGTTATTTGTTTCACTGACCATTGATAAAGTTGTTTCAGCTGGTTCAGTTACTGTGTTGATTGGTGATGAAGTTGTGTTGTTTGCTTCACTGACCATTGATAAAGTTGTGTCCTCTGGTTCAGTCTCTGAGCTGATAGGTAATAAAGTTGTGTTGCTTGGTTTGCTGACCACTAATAAAGTTGTATCTGCTGGTTCAGTTACTGTGCTGATCGCTGATGAAGTTGTGTTGTTTGTTTCATTGACCATTGATAAAGTTGTATCGAATGGTTCAGACACTGTGCTGGATGGTGACAAAGTTGTGTTGTCTGGTTCACTGACCATTGATAAAGTTGTATCGACTGGTTCAGTTACTGCGCTGATTGGTGGTGAGGTTGTGTTTTCTGATTCACTGACCATTGATGAAGTTGTTTGAGTTAGTTCAGACACTGTGCTGATAGGTGATGAAGTTGTGTTGCTTGTTTCACTGACCATTGATAAAGTTGTATCGACTGGTTCAGTTACTGCACTGATTGGTGATGAGGTTGTGTTTTCTTGTTCACTAACCATTGATAATGTTGTATCCACTGGTTCAGACACTGCACTGGATGGTGATGAGGTTGTATTTTCTGGTTCACTAACCACTGAGAAAGTTGTATCAGCTGGTTCAGTAACTGTGCTGATCGCTGATGAAGTTGTGTTGTTTGTTTCATTGACCATTGATAAAGTTGTATCGAATGGTTCAGACACTGTGCTGGATGGTGACAAAGTTGTGTTGTCTGGTTCACTGACCATTGATAGAGTTGTATCGACTATTTCAGTAACTGCGCTGGTTGGTGATAAAGTTGTGTTTTCTGGTTCACTGACCATTGATGAAGTTGTATGATTTAGTTCAGACACTGTGCTGATTGGTGATGAGGTTGTGTTTTCTTGTTCACTAACCATTGATAGAGTTGTATCGACTGGTTCAGTAACTGAGCTGATTGGTGATGAAGTTGTGTTTTCTAGTTCACTAACCATTGATAAAGTTGTATCAACTGGTTCAGACAATGTGCTGGATGGTGACAAAGTTGTGTTGTCTGGTTCACTGACCATTGATAGAGTTGTATGGACTGGTTCAGACACTGCACTGGATGGTGCTGAGGTACTGTTTTCTGGTTCATTAACCACTGATAAATTTGTATCGGCTGCTTCAGTAACTGAGCTGATTAGTGATGAAGATGTGTTGTCTTGTTCTGACACTGTGCTGACCATTGATAACGTTGTGTCAGCTGGTTCAGTAACTGTGCTGATAACAGATGAAGTTGTGTTGTCTGGTTCTGTTACTGTGTCAACCAGAGATGTATTTTGGTTGTCTGAGGATAAAGTTGTGTCGGCCAATAATGTGGAGTTGACTGGTGAAAATTCACAAAATTGACAAAACTTGAAGTTAGAGGAGAGTTTTCTTTTCTTTCCAGCATTTTTATAACATTTTATTTTCTAATTCTGATATTAGCTATTTAATTCCAATTACACATAATTGGTGTTACCAGTTTATCCAGAATACTCTAAATATGAATACTCTAAATAGGCTAGAGTGGAAAAAAGGCAAGACTGTGTTTAAACCTATTTGCATATAGATAATTATAGATTAATTTATTTAACCATTTTGGTAACACTTTATAATAACTACACCTTAGTTAGCCTTAATTAATCATTAATAAAGGGTTATTTACCTTGAAAACATCATTAATTAAGGATGATTCAGACTTAATAAGCTATGAATTAACACATTTATTAATGCTTTACCCATAAAGGCTAAATATTTACTTCTAAAACCAACATACTCATTGTTAACTCATGAGTTAACTATTCTATATACTGTGTGTGTATATATATATATATATATATGTAAATGCTCATGTAAACATATTTTCACACCATGTGTTAGACATGTATTATTGGTTAGATAATGTTTGAACTGACTATCTACTAACCCTGCAGTGCATCAGGAATTAAGGCAGGGGTTCGTAGTTAATTAAGTCTTTTTGTGAACCCTTCTAAAGTGAAGACTATGTACGTTTATTTATTTCCTCATAATAAATTCCTCATAATTTATCCATTTATAAAATTTCCCATGAGGATTTGCTCTAACCAGGAAGTTAAATGTATGCTCAAGCAACAAAGCCTCATGGGAAATTTCATAAATTGATAAAATATGAGTATTTTGGGTCTTATAACATTTGCAAATCTACATGTGTGCTTAAATCTATAATCTAAACATATCATGTAATTAGTTGTATTATTATGTTTAATCTTAATATAATTTAAAGATAAAGTCAGAACCATGAGTGAAAACTATCTGTACTACAGCCCCTTCTATAGTCATTGGATGAATAGATGCAATGATTGTAAATGGAAATGCAGTCTTTCTATGTCAGAGAACAGAACAGTACAAGCTGGTAACTAACTGTTGACCAATACCTAAATAAACATTAATAGTCTTCACTTTAGAAGGGTTCACAAAAAGATTTAACTAACTACTAACACCTGTCTTAATTACTGATGCACTGCAGGGTTAGTAGATAGTTAGTTCAAACATTCTCCAACCCAATAATACATGTCTAACACATGGTGTGAAAGTATGTTTACATGAGCATTTACATATATATATATATATACACAGCATATAGAAGAGTTAACTCATGAGTTATTAAGCATGAGTAAACAATGAATATGTTGGTTTTAGAAGTAATTAGCTTTTATGTGTAAAACATTAATAAATGTGTTAATTCATAGCTTATTAAGTCTGAATCATCCTTAATTAAGGATGTTTTCAAGGTTAAATAACCCTTTATTAATGATTGATTAAGGCTAAATAAGGTGTAGTTATTATAAAGTGTTACCTTAATTTTTTATTGTTTTTGTATCATGACTGGTTATAGATTTCATAAACTTTAATGATTAGCATTTTGCTATACAATTGAGCATATTGCTCTGAAATGCATAATTTTCTTTTTTTTTTAATAAAACAGTTGGAACGTTAATTAGAAAAAAAATCATCAGTGTGAATTCAATTTGATCTAAAATATACACAAATATTTATCCTTTTTTGGAGTTTATGTGTTCTTTCAGCAAAGCTTACTGCTATAACAGATACAAAGATTTGATTTGATTTTATAATATTGAAAGCTTGAGCTATTAAGTATTTAAGATCAACCCCTAACATATCATGGTTTATCCAGTTAAGTGACTCTGTTTGCCACCTTCAATTTTGGACCATCTACCATAACTAAAAGTTACTTTTACTGGGACATTTGACAGATGCTAGACGATTTAATAGCAAGATATTTACTCCACAAACTTTAAACTGCTTCTTCATGTTACCTGTTGTAACTTGAGCCAAAGTTTCTCCTATTAGTCCTAGAATGAAAGAGAGAGAGAAAAAAACAGTTATCAGTGGTTACATTGACTTCGTCTTAAGTCCATCTTGTTACGTCTTACTACCACAGACACTCAAAAATGGTATCACCCACTCTGACATTATCATATTTACCTGCTAACAGGAGAAGACATATGTGAGGTCCCATTCTCTGAGTGTCAGCTTCCTGTAACATATATTGCAAGTTAAATAATCTCCAAATATATAAAAAATTACAGCACAAATATGGAATTTGCCTATTCTAATAATGTGCACTCCAAATGTATAGTAACAGAGTGGAAATTCCATTTTGTCGTTAGAAAATACTTGCAAGAAACTAGTGATACCAAAACTTACTCATGTCTCTGTCAAGTTTAAATGACAGATTTAAGCATCTCTGAACTATTTATTACTTTAAGCAAACACTGACAATTCATTAGATATATCAACAAAACAATAGTCCTGATAAAATCTGTCTTGCTGCCCAACCTTTACATTCTTATTCTCATTAACTGATAGCTGATACTCAAAAGTTTGCATTCGGGTATGCCAACTTTCCAGCAGGACAAGTTTGGGAAACTTTTGCCCTGTATGACAAAGCGGTCTTACGACTACAGTTACCATGCAGGATTCCTTCTACTAGTCAAACAACTTTCCATCAAACCAATAATTTACCCAATCTCTTTCTCTCTTTTTTTTTTCTTTTATGATTTCAAGTTGGTACACATAAAGATACTGTGGTCAACAATTTCTTAACATTATTACTATTACACAACATAGTCTCATAAAATGTTCGTATATAAATTATACATTATTTGTCATTCAAAATGTATAAAAATGTCCTTCAATGTGTATATTAATATGCCTCATCAGTTAAATAATTAGTCAAAATAAAATGTTTAAACTTCCTAAAGATTCTGATCCAAATATGCTGCAATACTTTTTTGGGGGAAAACATCTGTTGCAGAAAAATACATAATATTAAATAAATGAATGAATGAATGATTTTGTTCATAATGCATAAAATGTCTTCTGTTGTATGGATGCCTTCCAATCAAATCCATTTTGTGTTATTGGATAAATATTAGAATAACTGTCAGTTGAAGCCATTATTTTAATTCTCAGGTGATAAAATGTAATTGTCTTTTACTTAATTTGTTCATTATACTTTCTAAACAGCACACAAAGTAGTCCCATCCTGAAAGATCAAGCTTCAAATTAATAAAGTTTAAACTATGTTTTGTGTGCATATTTGTTTTAGCTTTTATTAATATTGACAAAAAAAACTTTTGTCATTGCATTGTTTTAATTATAGTGCTTTTAAAATTATATGCACAAAAAAGAAAATAAAGTTAAAATGAACAGCACATATTTCAAATTAATACAAATATTTGGCAATTTGATGTAAGAAAAAAAAATAAAAGAAAAACAACTAAAACAGCCTTTTAGTAATTACATTTCAGAAAAAAAGTAAAGCAAAATGTTTATTTCCTCAGAAGTATACCACCAAATTTTTAAACTAAATTACCAGAACCATAGGAATATTTCATGCATATTGTTTAACATTTTTTTAAAAGGTGCAAACAAAAAAAATCACTTGCTTACCTCAGTGCTGTCCAACTATGCTGTGGTTTTCCTTAAACAGTGTTAGATTTAAAAAGAAGCAGCAGACACCTTAACAGCTCAAGTCAAAAGATGGTAGTGAGGAATTATCAGTAGATGAGGTTTTTAAGAGAGGCAAGAAACTCTTGCTTTTTTTTTCTTCCTTCCTAGCATAACTAGCTGAACTTGTTTTCTTTTCATGTGTTGTGATGCTGCAGACGCTGGATAAGGGAAGGGGGGTGGGGTGTCACATTGACGCAGGTTTTCAAAAGAATACCAGAGTACAGTGGTAAGTAATGATATCACAATTTATATTTTAAAATTAAAACAATACCTGTATTTTTACTACTGCAGTAATTTTTAAAAAATGTTACAAACTGTGTTATTAATACATAGTTCACTGTTTCATCCTGACCTATTACATATATCTGTTAAATATAAATGATCTGTGTAATGTTTCACATCACTGAACTGTCTACTGAACTACTTTTCTTATGCATTTAATTTTTGTAAGTCTGAAAATAGGCAGACACACAAGCCCCCTTCAATAATTGTTTGGCAAACAATCTTAACAGAAGACATATTGAAATTTGGTAAAAACTATGGTCACCTGACTAAGCTGGTAAACATAAATACCCCCACATAAAAAAAATCTTGTTAATTTGGAGCATTTTCAATATAAAACAATCACAACTCACTGCTTCATCTGAAACAAATTATGGCATTGTCTATCGCAAACTAATTTACTCAGAGCTGACTGTAAACTGGGGAAAAAAATAAGGTTAAGGTATTAATATATTTTTATGTATTTACCCATTTTTACCAGCATTTGTGTTTAAATGCTTTTACCAAAATCAGATGATGTCCAGAAAAAAATATACATAACATTATAATGTTGGCAATATGTATTTACGCCACTGATTACACCTTTTCAGTGGCTAGATCGTCACAGTAGACGTCTGAAAACACGGCTAATTTTAGCTCATTCCTGAAGCATACCTGGGAAACTATGGCACTACATTTTCAGAACACTTTTATTCTTGCCATGACGTTAAAGAGGATAGCCCTAAAAAATGGTAGTTCATTTAAACTTAGCAACAGCAGATAAACAAATGAGCATTTTTGAGGACACATGTAGATTTTAATCAAGATGTTCTGGAAGTGAATTCACTTTTGCAACTTGTTTTTCATCAAGTTGAATGTATTTTGACATTTGTTCTGGAATAAAGGACTTGAGCTGAAATAATGTAACTATTATAGATAGTATGTTGACTTTAGGTTTATCATTTAGGGGGTTATGCTCTAAAATCATGCATATCATTTTCAGCAATTATGCCTAAACATGCATACTGTATATGACAGTCAATCAGGTCAAAGTTACCTAAAGACAACAAGAGAGTTGATCTCTGTAATTAACCAGTTCCAATTTCTAATGTGTTAGAACAAATA
This sequence comes from Anablepsoides rubrolineatus, assembly GCA_031762495.1. Taxonomy (NCBI): domain Eukaryota; kingdom Metazoa; phylum Chordata; class Actinopteri; order Cyprinodontiformes; family Rivulidae; genus Anablepsoides; species Anablepsoides rubrolineatus. The sequence goes on along the minus strand of JARVGW010235772.1, from coordinate 4,225 downwards.
ATGTAATGGGGGTAAATTGATTGGATCAAATTATAGTGGGGGTCATAATTCCTCTAACCCCTCTGGAAATTATATCCATGGCATGCTGCCTTTGTGAAAAGCAGCTTTTGTTAAATTCACCGGTATCAGTACTTTATTACCTTCATTTAATAAGACACAGTAGAACAACAAAAGCTAAAATAAAATCATAAAAAATAAAATTACCATGAAATGTAATTTTTTATTATGTAAGAAAATGTTTGAAGGTTGACATTAAAAGGACTTTTATAAAGAAAATCTGAAAAAAAAAAAAAAAACAAACAAGAGCAAAACACTAATTTATTGAAGCAGCAAGTCTCTTCATATCCATACGCTTGGTACATCTAATCACTGGATTTTTTGTTTATTTTTTGATGACAAAACTGCTCCAGCTCCTTTAAGTTGGATGAACACTGCTTACATAATGCTTAAACTAAAGTTAAGGTTTTGACTGAACCAATCCAAAATATTTAACTCATTCTCCTCTAACAACTGGAGTGTTTCAGTTGTGTGTTTAAGGTCATTGTCTTCTTAAGAGTTGAACATTTTTCCCTGTCTCAAACTTGGGATTTTTTTTTTCATCCATCTTTCCTTCAACACTGGCCAGTTTTTTTAATCCTTGCTGATGAAAAATATCTTAACAGCATGATGCTGTCACCACCATGCTTCAATGGTGTTTTCAGCATGATGAGTGGTGTTAGGTTTGTCATGTTGCAATGTTTGATGACCAAAATATTAAATTCTGTTGACCAACGAATAAGCCCACCTTGCACATGTTTGAAAAAAAAAATCCAAATAACCTGCACTTTTTTGAGGCTTTTTCCATAGTGATGGTCCATAAAAAAGTCCTGTAATTTAATAAAAATACATCAAACTTTTATAACCCTTTTTAGGACACTCAAAGAGGCCTGGCGTTAACCTACAATATAGCCACAGTCGACCCTGGGGCAGACTGACAGAAACAGGACTGCCATGCACCAACACCACTGTACCCTCTGACCACAGTAGGCAAGGTGGGAAGTGTCTTGCCCAAGGACACAACAACTAAGACAGATGGAACAGGGGGGCGAACCGGCAACCCAGCAGTTACTGGATGACTCTTCTAACCACTACGATTTATTTTAATAACTAAATTTCTAACAAAACTGACCTTTTTATTAAAAGGGATTCTTAATGATTCAATAATAGTTTTAGCTGAAAATAATGGATTTTATATATTTTTTTTTACACCAAGGTACTCTGCTTGTGTGGCATCACATCCGTTTAGCATGAGGTTCTACATCAAGGAGTGAGATGGATTGTTGTTCAGACTGTATGGGGATACACAATGTAACTTGAATAAAATCATTAGGCAATAAACAGGACCAAGCTCTCTTAAATTGCTGACACAATACTGAATAGAGCTGAGGTCTGACTGGATCACTGCAACACTGTACTTCTGATATATTATTTTTTTCTTTAAGTCCTTTTGTTGTAGGTAATGTGTTTGCCTGGGCTCATTGTGCCATTACCTTTGAGCTTCACTCAACAAACTCTCTTATGTTTGACTCAGAAATATTTGTATATAAAGGAGTTCATGGTCTTCTCACTAACTGTAAGGTGTCTGACTAAAAACTGTAAAAAAAAAAAATCACCCCTCCCACCTCAGTTGCATTGCTTTAAAGCTTGAACAACTTGTTTCAGCAGTATTTAAAAAACTATAGAAACCTCACCTCCTACACAGAAAAAGTGAATTCATTCATTCAGCTTCATGCAGAACTTCTAGGTCCGTATATGACAGGACTTCTTTTAAACCATGAACAAACTTACACACAGTGGATCAAGGACAATGTAGGGTTTAGTGTCTTTGCTCATGGAAACTTGAGCCACCTACATTCTGACAGGCAGTTTACAAGCAAACTCAAAAGGCCAAAGCAAAGATGCACACAATAGAAATAAAAGAGAAAACACACACGCACAGCTGATTAAAGGTTCCTCTAAGAGATGCACACTGCCTGCCACTTTTTTATACCAGAGTTAAGTGATCCAAGAACATGTCTAACATGTTGCAGACGAGCCATTTTGATCAAACCTTATTATTGGTATTAGTAATCATTAGTGATAATGTTTTCCTATCTGGTAATGTTACTAAAAAAATGCATCCATTGTGGAATATTCATAAATCCACATTGGTCGGCTGTAGATGTGAACAGTATTTACACAGGTGGAGTTAAGACACATTTAAGTAAGTTCTAACTTTAAGCTTTTTTCAAAAAGAAAGCTTTCTGCTTTCAAACTCCAACTTATGAGCCTGCTGTAAAAGGTTATTTTTTGTGGTGACTTTGGAAAACTGGGAACAAAAGTTTATGTTGTACTATGAAAGCATTTTAGCCTGTTGGTAAAATATAAAATGGAAACATTTTAGCCATGATTGAGGTTGGTCATGTTTGTCATGTATGTCATGTTTTTTTATTGGAGATCCAGGAAGACCACATTAGATTGTCCCCCTGCTTTGTTTGAATGAGGATGTTGGCAGAATCTTCTTTCTTCAATCTGGTTTCATAGGAATGGGGGACTTCCAGTATGATGGGTGTGGTGCTCCACCTGAGAGGACGAGCGTGCTTGACTTCATTATTCTGAAACAAACTTTTGACTAACAGGTTTTTCATCTTTTTTTTCTTAGTTCTTTGAATGCCATTGTATATGTGGTGAAGACTTAGTAGACTGGACAGAATGTACTGAAGATAAAAGTTATTCAGGGCTTTAACAAAACATTTTATGCCATTTTTCATGTGATTTTTAATTATCGGCTAAACATCTCCAACTGATGAAGTCAACCCATGTAAAAATGACCACCACAACCAAATCTACCTTAACAAACACAAATATAATGCAATTTAGAAAAGTATTAAAGTATGTCTACAACTTGAAGTCAATCAAATTCAAGGTGGCATGTAGTTCATGTAATTCATTCATAATTGTTTTACAGTCTCTGAACTAAACTTGAGAAGTTAGTAGCTGAGAGTCATACCCAACATGTACTCCAAGTTTTAACCAATCATTTAAGAAGTAGGGGTTTAACAATACATCAATCTATATCAATATGTCAATTTGAATGGTTCATGATTCAGTTATATCGAGGCAAAATGAAAATATCGATCTCGTCATCATATTTTTGATGATAATCGATATCATCTGCCCATTTAACACAGTCATTGGGTTAGATGGACATATGATATCGCATTATATCGATTGCAGACATGTGAATTGAATTGAATCAAAATTATATCGTGACAGACTTTATATCGAGAAATATTGAATCGTCATCTAAACATATCAATGTAATATCATGTCGTGATAAAACTGGTGATTTACACCCCTAGTAAGAAGTGTATGGTCAGGAGTGATATGCAGTTTTCTGTCTATTGTTGACCAAATTGTCAAAAACACATCTAAAGTAAGAAGAATCAAACACAGTAGCAGTAATTAGTCATTTACAGAACTCTAAAAAAGATGGTGGCCACTAAGGAAAAAGAGACTGCTAGAGTGAGAAAGAAAGTGAAATCATCACTTGCTGAACACGTGAATGCATATCTAGATGATACACAAACATCAAAGAAAAAACAATTTAGTATGTCATCTCCATGATGTTATTTTTTAAATGTTACAAGAAGGAAGAAGGAAGAGCTTGTCAACTGGACAATGGGGCCAGTTGTATAAAGATCCTCTAAGGTATTTAAGTGTAACCAAATAAACCACTAAGGAAACAACTTTGCTGGTGATGTTTTCTTGATAATTTCTTTAGACTAAAATGGCAGAACTTAAAGACTTTTGTGACTCCAGATTTCAGGTAACTACAAACATTTAATGAGAATATACAAAACAGACTGAACATAAAAGACTGACAGCAAAAAAACTAATAAAAATGTCTACATTATTGGGATTATTTTTAAAACATAGTTAACTTAAATATTTTTCCTTCCATATAAAGTTACTTTGGTAAAACAGGTCTGCCTGCAGTAAACTCTACGACGGACATGTCTCCCAATCATTTCTACTGTTTTACAGATGGGTCTCTCCTGAAGGGGTCAGTAGGTGCAGGGGTGCTGATTTTGCACAACCAAAGTGAGAGAGAGCATATTCACTAGGTTGTTTTGCAACTGTATCTCAAGCTGAGATATATGCAATCCACCAGTGTGTGGCATCTCTCAAAGACCTTCAGTGTACA
>JARVGW010235553.1:0-10881 GCA_031762495.1 Anablepsoides rubrolineatus | reverse complement strand
TAATAGATGTATTTTGATCGGATGAATAAGAAACCACATATAGTGTGGATTGTAACCTTTAAATGGACAAAGGAACCAAAGGATACTGGTGTATAAAAATAAATAATTGATTATTCTATGCTTTTTTCTGACTACACAGTAAGATGTCACAGGAATTCTGACATTATCTTTAGTTTGCCTTTTCACTTAAAAATAACAGCGCAATCTGCCTATCATATTTTTACAGAACATTACCTTTAACACTTTGTGCTTCTTCGTGAATATAACACTTGTTGGCACTTTTGGAGTCAGTGGAATAATGCTGAAGTCCTCATGACTGTTAAATCTTTTGTCGTCAGTGGCTTGATCTGTTATTACAAGAAGTGTATTAAATCTTAAAATTGCCACATAAGCAGTAGCAATTTTCCATCTAAACAGCAGCTACACTAGCGTAGCTTTGTGTAGCTTTGCAAATGAGAATAAAGTGCATCTATTGAAACCTGGGACTGAACCAGGGCCCTTCAGAAACTCAGCTTGACACTCTTCCAACTGAGCTAGTAGCAGCTCCTGAACATAATGCAAGCAGGGCATATATATGTTTCCTGAAATGCTAACAACATAAAATTTACATTATGCATTACATTTTCTGTGAAAAAAAGATCGGATATGAGTTATTGATATGTTGATTTTGTTGCTCCATGCACCATAAAATGTGACTGCTGTGTTTTGTACACAAGGTTCTCCATCTACTGCTCATTGGTCAACTTGTGAAAACAAACAGGTGTAATAGCATGTTCTGTGACCCACCACAAAATGTCAGTTTAAATTGACTTTTGTTATTCAAGCAAAAATATATTTTAAAATAAAGGATACTGTATTTCTCACCTGTGTAACTTGTAGATGGCTGTACCTGTAAACAAATATTTGACTAGTCACAATGTTTTGTTATTTGTAGAAACCTTAAGTGAAAATGCACATCTTTACAGTTCATAAATGTAACAAAGCACTAATTAACTCATCCAATAAGATTAGCTTAAACAATGCAATTTTATAATTACTCAACTTAAGGTAACTGCATCAGGGCACTGACCTTAACATGAATATGTAAGAAGAAAAGCAAGTTCACTGAACAAATATAATTTTTTGTCTTCCTTACCTCACTGAAATCAGTGATTTCTTCTTTCTCCTTATTACACTGTGGATAAAACACAGTTCAAGTCATGTAAATGTTAGTAAATTAGTAACTGATCTTCTATCATTCTTACAGTGTAACAGTATTAGTGAAACTTTATGATCATCAGTGACATTTTAGCGTGTATCTGTAAGTAATATGCATCATCACACATTTAATAAATGTTTTACTGTAAAACACACATAACTGAATAAATAAAAACCAGAAAACCAGGCCAATTGGACAACAGTTACTTTTTTCCCCCAATAACTTCACCTTCAAGTCTATGAGATTCTTTCTTAATATAATCCTCTGTGACACTGTTGGAATCAGTGTAAAAATGTCAGGCTCTTCAAGACTTGTGAACGTTTGCTCATCAATGTTCTCATCTGTAATAAAATATAAATTCATTAAATATGTTTATTTAGATATAGCTTTAAAACTTCTACACAAACACAGCCACTCTTCCACACTTGTGTTACACCAGTTTCATGGCTGGAGCAGAAATATAAGCATAAATGCTGTTATAATAACAGTAAACTTGTAAGCAGAAGGCACTTAACTATGATGATTTCACAATTTTAAGTCCAACACAGTTTCACAAAATGGAAATTGCCATTTATTATCACTAGCATTGAAACAGAACAGTAGCCATTTCTATCTGGTCGGATATTTCTTTAAAAAAAAAAGTAAAATACAAACAACAAGGGTTTTAATACTTATTTATTACTGTAGAAGTAAAGCTGTGTCAGTGTTGTTAAATGCACACAGTAACAGCAAAACATTGTAATGCTTCACCTTGAAAGTTTTCTATCCATTCACTTAGACCCCATTCATTTAGCTTGGAACAAACAAAATCATCCATGATCAAGAACAGAAACTGAAAGATAAATTGTAAAACTTGGATCAAACATTTCAGACGTGATATAGGTTACATATGCAAATTTCAAAAACAACTAGTTAGAATATTTTTTTTAATTCTTCTTAGAACTCAGAAAAAAAATACTCACCTTAAACTGATGGTAAGTCAGAAAAACATAGCTGAGTCAGTAGGGGGAAAATCCAGCAGGAGAGCAAACAAAAAACCCCAAAACAAAATAAACAAACAAACAAAAAACAGATAAAGTATTCCTGATGCTATGATATAAAAGATACAGGAAACTTTGTGACAAACATCTGTTAGAATCTCATCCGTTTAGTTATAAAGTGCAGTGAAACAGCAGGGTGCAGCAGCGCAAATGACTGAGAAAACAACCGAGGAGGAAGGGAGAGGCTGAAATGGTGGAAGAGGAAGTAAACATGGAAATAATGTGAAAAGAGTAGTAGCTGAATGAGAAAAACATTTGTGTCACACTTTCCTTTACTTTGTGTATATTCTGTTTGTCCAGTGTGTTTTCTGTTTACTTTGTTATTTTTTGGTTTCTGATTTCTGTGATTTCCTGTGCTTTTTGTTGGGTTGCTCCAGTCTGTCTCTGCTCCCGCCCCTCACACCCTTACCTGCTCTGTGCGTCTCCTCCAGGTTTTTCCTGTTCTCTGCTCATTAGGACTCCTTTATCTTCTGTCTCCTGTCTTCAGTTCCTTGTCAGAGTGTAAGAGAAGTGTGTTTGTTCACTTTGGAGCTTGCCAGCCAGGAGAGAAATTCAGAATTAGACTTAAACTTTTAATAGCAAAGAATAAAGCCATACAAATACCTTCAGTTGGACCAAAATAGAAACCTTTATCATTTTGGATAGTTTGGCCAAGAATCAAAACAAACACACATTTAATATATTTTCTTTTGGATCTGGCCAAACCTTAGGGGCAAGACATCACAATGATTGGGAGGGCCTCCAGATCTTTCTCCAGTTCTAATGAGAAAATAGTTAAATGTTGTCTGTTATATGGTGATAAGGTGTGTGTTAACTAACCTTATGATTTGAAAGTACATTCTATTTTAAGATGACCCAAGACACGAATCAATCGATTGCAGATTAATCATGGCACATAAACATAGGTAATGGCATAACAAGATAATCAAAAACAGCCTAGATCTCTAAGTAAAAATAAGGACGTGTAGTGCATTAAATAAAATCAGTGTTGATTAGAATAAATTTCCTTTCACTTCCCCCTTCCACATGATAAAAAAGTGTTGCAGCCACAGAAAGGAAAATACTAACATTCCCACCCCTAATTGTCACAGTGATTCCATTTATTCCACCCTAAAAGGACATCTTATATTAAGCTTATCTTCTTTGACTCAACCTGGTTAGCTGCATCATCTTCTGACATCAGAGGTTAGCTAGCTTATGACATTCCGTTAGAAAGCTCTCAGTGCTTTCAAACTCTTACCAATGGCTCCATCAATGACTCCATCTGCAGACCAACCTGGTTTAATCACTGATCTAAAAGTACAACATCAAATTTATCATCTATGGTGTTGTGATTTAACCTTAGCCCAATAAAACACAATACCTTAAGAAATGAAAACATTAAAACAAATGAAACAGCAACCTTAGCTCAGCATTTTCAATTTATATTTCCTGTCATATAAGTTCACGCCTTGTCTGTGGTCAGTGAATCAGTGTTATCATTAGCACTCATTCAAATGTTGTCTAGAGATGCCGATATGGCTCCATATCCACTCCAGGGCGGCTGTGGTGGAGCCAGTAGGTTGCTGGCTTGATCTTTGGACAAGACACTTCACCCGTCTTCCCTACTGATGGTGTTCAGAGGGTCTGGTGGCACATATCAGCCCCACCTATGTCAGTGTGCCCCATGGGCAGCTGTGGCTGTAGATTACCACCATCAGTATGTGAATGTGTGAATAACTAAAGTGTAAAGCCCTTTAGAATTAAACAGATGTTAAAGATATCTATGCAGCTCAGGGAAAGATTAAATTTTACTTTTCTGCACTCCTAGAGACTCCAAGTAAACTGAAAAATGTATTTACCAGCTAAAATGGGTATATCGCATGATAAATCCCATTTACGATTTTGTGAGACAACTGTGATCTATTTAACATATGTAAAACCCAATTTGTCCTTTATGTTTTTAATGATAACAAACAAACAATAAATAAATAAATAAAGGTCCCATCATCTTTGGTTTGCTGGTATGGTTTAGAGTTGATCAGACATGTGGTCAACTTTGGTTGGTTAGAATTTGGTTTCAAAATATAAGTTGATTTAAAGCTGGATAATTTGCACTTGAGCAAAGTTATTATGCACACACCTCATTTTCCTTCTATTTCCTTATTCTTAACACTAGAGGCAGCAGAAGTCTGTGTATGTAAGATTTGAAACATAAAAAAAGGACCATCATGACATAGTAATTTTTGGACAAAGTTGGGTGAATTTGGATCATTGATTTAAAACACTTTTTTTTTCTGGTTGCCCTCAACATGCTTATTCTACTGGTTTATCAAAAAAAAAAGATTTTAAATAAACAATGAAAACAAACACGTTATTTCAGCAGTCCTCTTAGCTTCTGAAATAACCACTTGGCTAAATGTTTTAGGTTTTTAGTTTCACCCTCAGGGTTTCATTATTATTCCTCTTATACTTTTTATGCAAATAATTACTGTGGCAATGACTGTCTGTGTGAATTTGCACATGAGCACCTCTGTTCTTCTGTCTTTAGTGCCAGGCTCAGCTGACCAGACCTTTCCATGGTGGTGACAGATTACATACCCCTCCTCGAACAACTGTTCCTTCATGACGGTCCTTCAAGGCAGACAGAGACTAGGCCTCATGCATAAAAGATCAGCTTTCACACTAAAAGCTGGCATACGGACACATTTTGAAAAGTGCACCTCACACAAATTCTGATGTATAAACACTCATGTTTCTTCACACCTTTCCTTTATACATCCCACTGATCTGGAACTGAGAGCACCAGAATTGACTATAGTCAATAACACTTCCCCTACATGCCTCCATTTAAATCTGTAAAACAGATGCAACTGTGTCTGGCCTGTGTGGTTCTCCTCTCTGCATAGTCAGAAAGGATTTCTAGATGTGGGGAAATGATGAATTTATCTCAGTGAGAATTAAAATGCTTCTTAGACATTTCACACACATTTTATTCTCCTCACCTGTATGCATGCCTCGCAGGCCTGTGGTCTCTGACGTGTGTTTATACACTTGAAAAAAAAATTACAGTTTACAGCATAGTGAGGTTTTGACCATTTCTGATTATCTGTTTTCTTGTCTGTTGGTAAAAGAGGTTCAGTTTCATTGTTCAGGTTTAAACAATAAAAGGTCGAACTAAGAAAAACACACCACATTCAGATGCTCCTTACATCCAGAAAACTAAAGTCAGATAAAAATCAGAAGAATATGGAGTCATATTTTTGTGTATTTAGGTCAGATTCAGAACTTTGTTGGTTAAAAATATTGACTGAAAAACTTTGCGTGGCTGTTCACACATTCTCACAGCAGTGTGAAAAGTGTTTACGCACACTTTCATACAACGTTGATTTTGATACATCAATACCAATAACTCTTTAGTTAAATGAGTTACAACAACACCTAATTGCCCTCTGGAATCAATGAAGTATTTTTGAATTGAATTGAATTAAATTGAATCGAATCGAATCCCGATGTGCATGGAACCTGGCGCATACAACATTTTTATGTGTACGCAATGTTTGTACATGAAGCCCCAGATCTTGATGAGGATCTGAATCAGCTGAAGCGACAGAGGTGGGACACACTTCCTCTGGCACAACAGCTTTCTATTTGCCACCTCTTATGTTGTTTCCTTTCATTTCCCTGGTTTAGATTTGTAGCCTTGCTGAGCAGCAGAGGTGTTTCCTTGTTGGTTTATTCTCAAACACTGGTAAATACAGTAAAAACACAATAACAGTCATTTTGACAGATGTGGATATGAAAATCAACTGACAATAAAAAACTAAAATGCCACTGTAGGACAAGGACATATGGAAAAGCCACAAATGTATAAGTTACAGTATGAAAATAAACACCCGCCTCAAATGTTATCAGCCCAGTGTGTTCGCTGTTTTCTCAGTATGATTACACTGTGTGTATTTATGTGTTTAACTGTCATGAAGCTGTGTGTACTGGCAAGTTATATAAAAATCATCCCTAACAAAATCATGTACAGAGACACACACACTCCTCCTTTGTGTGTGGCAAAGACATTTTTACATTCCACCACTTATTTAGGAATTTTCACGTAATGATTCAAATCCGTGAGCTCTGCATGTAAATTACCATTTGTGAGATAGATGGTTGCTTTCTCTTTATTTGCCTTCATTTGCAAAACTGTTTTGCATACTTCTTAGCACAAACTGAAAGTAAAACAGTCGTAAATGTTGACAAATTTATGTTCAGACAGTAGTTTATTGTCTTCCTGTGGCAGAATTTTACTTATAGTATTTAATGACAACACAGCTCAACCATGTTGACGTGGTGTTGGACCAAGGTGGCACAAAATGCACATCTACAAATTAGTTTCACTTTTTTGTAATCATTTAATACAAGTATACAGAAAAAAATATAGTTTTCTGAAATAAAATTACACTCTGAAGCTGTCAATTTTTAACTGATACTGGTTTTTGTCTTTTGCATTTTAATAATTTTAATTGATTTTAGTGTCTAATCTTTTTATTAAACCAGTAAAATGTTCTTAATGCCACTGACTGAAGTTCAGATAGTTCAGCTCCTTTACTTAACTTAGAGAGGATTTTTTCATCAAATTCTGCAACTATTTCTCTCAAAAAACCTTTTATGCATGGTACCAAAATGCTGTTATGCACTATTCAATCAATTCACAAAAGTTATATAAAAAAACCTAAACATTTTGCTTGATTTTAGTAGATATGTTCAGCTGATTGGTCATGGACTGCTGCTAGTAGATAAAAAATTTAAATAAATGTAAATCTTAGTAAAAGAAAAAGAAAACTTAATGTCATTTCACCAAGTAAATTCATTGCATGCTCTTTAAATATCTTCCAGTGAAACAAAACTTTCAAAAGATGTAAATAACAGAATACAAAAAAAAGGTGAAAAAGTACATCACACAAATTGCTATTTTTCAATTTGTCTTAAACTGTGAAGTTTTTTTTTTTATCTTCTTAAAGTCTTGAGTCATGATGGTAAATCATTGTATCATGGATTCTGGGCAGCTGTTTAATGAAAAAGCACAAATACATTAAAATCTTTGTAAAGATTGGTCAGTTAAAATAATTATTTCACAGTAAGTAATAAATGGTGCACTCAGAGATTTACCTGTTTCATGATATTTCTTTATGTATTTGTAGAGTTGTTGTACAACCTTAAGTCTTGCTCCAACATCTAACACATTTTTAATTTAGTATTTGCTTTGTTTTTTAATAATTTATATGACACAAATAGTTGTTGCTTTACCTGGACATGACTGATAATTGGTCTTGAGTGAGAGCTTGATGGATGTGTCCAAAGTGTCCTTCAGTTCTCTGAGGATTTCCTCCTAAATTATATTAAACAAATATTTCTTACATTTTGTGAAGTTATAAACTGATTTCAGTATAAACCCAAATACAAGCTGATTTATTATTAAATATGAATTTAGATTAGACAACAAAACGGATATTGTTCTTTTCTTTAGGTTTTGAAAAGAAAGGAACGAACCATCAAACACTGTAGCTCGGCCATCATCTCCTGTTTAGCTTCTTCAAACATGGTGTTCTCTAATTTTTGTACATGATTCTTTATAGTTTCTGTCATCTTGTTCAGTGTGCCCTTTCCAGAAAACTGTTTTGCTCCTGCAAAGCAAAACATTTAGAAATTTATTATTACAAAAAGAAAACTGTATCTTTGTTAATCCTTCTTACTGTCATAGCACTCTTTCATGGCTTCCTCAATTGTTTCTGTTAAACTGAGGTAGATTCTTTTCTTGCGGTCACGAATTTCTTCGCTCAGTCTTGTCTTTATTTTTTCTTCCTATAGGACAAATAAAAACTCAATTATCATTGAAAACAAGTTTTATCTCAAATTCATATCAGAAATTGGTTTTGATTCCTTTTGAAGCTGGAGGGAGCTTCAAAAGGAAGGTATAATTTTAGTCAAAGTAAACTGACAATATAACAAATGTATTTATCAAAAATATTTTGTTCTTGTTTATTACCTCTGTCTTAAGAAACACCAGCTGCAGTTCCACATCTTTGTACTTCATTATCAGGTTTTCAGTACCAAGTGAAAACTTATTGATGGCTCCGTTGAATTGACCACATTTGGTTTCATTTCTGAAACATTTTGATACATTTAAATAATTTGAAATTTATAATGTTTTTGTAAGTCATTAATTTAAATAAAATGTTTTGTGTTCATTAAGTTCTTACGGGAAGGTCTTCCTGAATTTCTCATCAATGCATTCAGTAAGGAATGAAGATAATTTCATGTTGATGTTTATTTCTTTCTGTTTTTTAGGTTTGTGGATGCCACCATTTCCCACCAGACACTTGAGCACCCTATGGAAACCACCGCGACGCTTTCTCTAAGGAAAACATAAAAGGGTGAAACGTTAAAAAAATATATTCTCAGGTAGTGAAGATTTATTCATTTTTATTAGAAGACAAACCGGCGGATCAATGACAAACTTCAGTCTTTTTTCCCATGAATGTTTGGATTTTTCAACCCCTTCACTGAGCTGTTTGTCAAAAGCTTCCTCAGCTGCCTTCATCGCTGCATTGACCAAAACAAGTTGATTCCTCATGTTTCTATCAAGCTCTTCACACACATCTTTACTTCTGCCAGCCTAAAACAAACAAGAACAAAAGAACATATATGACATTGTTATTAATTTTGTTCTGTTGCAGAAATAGGTTAACTTATACAAAAAAAAAAAGCTGGGTTTTTTTTCCGTCACATTTAATGTCAACTTTCTAAGAGTTTTTTCTGCCAATATAATTAAACTTTCAACAAAATAATTTAGCTTTGATTTGTCTGTATAGTGTACTTTACGAAATGATTTATCCTCTGCTGATTTTGTAGGAGGCAGCAGGAGTGATGCCAGGGTCCCTCTTGAAGGATATCAGAGAAAGAGTTCCCCGACCAGACCCATAACATGATGTAAAGGTAATGTAACTGTACTGGCTTAGGAATGCATTTGGATTTCTGATGGATCTGAAGAGTGTTGCTAGGGAGAGACATGTCTGGATTTGTCTCATCTGTTGCTTCCACAATTCAACCACAAATAAGCGATGGATGAAAGTTTGACTGGCTAAGAAAAATGTTTAGCAATGATGGAATGTTTTAGACATTTGATATAGTAAACACGCATGTGATTAAAGTGACTCCACCCCAGCTTGTGGAGGGAGAAAACAATTTTTTTCCCACTTTACTACACTTGTTTGCTCTTGTTGAAGTTTGGGGCACCTTGGGTCTTGTGTACAAAGACTTTCCTACTCAAACATGACATATTTAAATTGAGAAAAAGTGTATGCACAAATAAATCCAGATAGATGAAGCTGTGTATATATGAATCCAAGCACTTTTCTTTTGTACATCGTATATCCCAACAAATGCGAGACTGAGAGCACATCAGATATCCATCCCTGATAAGTCTCCATTTAAATATAAAAATACATGCAAATATGTTTTGCATGTGATTACTTTCTCTGCACAAAATTCAAAACTATTTGTAGATGCAGGAAAATTATGAATTAAAAAGAATTTAAGTGAGAAACAGTCTTAAATAAGTGGTGGAATGTAAAAAAGGCTTTGCCACACACAAAGGAGGAGTGTGTGTGTGTCTGTGTACAGGATTTTGATCATTTTCCCAGTACACAGCATGGTGAGAACTGGCTGTTCCTTATGTGAGAAGAGGTCCAGTCCTTATAGGGGAAATATTGTTAATGGATCAGGGGTGTAAATAGGACCAAGGTATAAATTGAGTTTAGGTTAAGTTTCGGGTCAGGTATGTGCCTGTGAGGTTAAGTTTGGGGTAAGGGCTCAGGGTTAGGCAGTAGAAATGAACAGTAAATCAATGAAAGTCAATGCAAAGTCCCCATGAGGATAAAAACAAACGCACATGCTTGTGTAGATGTTTTTATTATGTTTTTTTGTTATCTGGTGGGGCGATATTTGACAATTTCTCTGGTAAACACAGTCTGGTCAGGACCAACTGTTCTTTATAGGGACTAAGGTGTGAGGTGAGTTTAGATTAGGTTTTAGATCAGGTATGTACCCGTGAAGTTAGGTTGAGGTTAAGAAGGTCAAGGTCAGGCTATAGAAAAGACCAGTGAATAAATGAAGCTCAATGCAAAGTCCCCATGAGGCTACACAATCTCACTCCCAACTTGTTTTTTAAACCATAATTACTGTAAACACAGACAAACTAAGGTGTTTGGTAGAGTGTAGAGGAATGACTCCCATAACCACTCTGCCACAGCCACCACTGGTGCTCCTGCAACCTGACTACGGATAAGTAGAAGAAGCTGGAGATGGAGATTCTGCACATTGCACCATTTGGTTTATCCTCCAAAATGGCTAAAGCCATTATTGTTTTGGCACCACTTTGTGTATGCCTCTATTTTGTATATTCACTCATTTAACTGCATAAATGTGGATGTATTAATTGCTAAACCTATGCTGGTGTGCACAATAATAGTTTTCACAACATTGTTTTCAAGAATCACCTGTTGCCTATGGAACCAGAACCACAGAAACATGCGTACAGTGGGGAAAATAAGTATTTAGTCAGTCACCAATTGTGCAAGTTCTCCCACTTAAAAAGATGAGAGAGGCCTG
>JARVGW010235547.1:0-10882 GCA_031762495.1 Anablepsoides rubrolineatus | reverse complement strand
ACACACACACACACACACACACACACACACACACACACACACACACACACATACACCCGTAGATTCTGTACAACTGGATTGCAGAACTATTTACTTTGTTACTATAAGAATATGAACCTGTAAGAGACAATGAAATAGGAAGTATAACCACATTCTAAGGTGGTTTCCTCTGTTTAAGGACCACAGAACAAGTTTTAACTGAAACTGTGAATTTTTGCTGCTCAGATAAGAACCGTTCCTTGCATGTCAAAAATAACCAGTTTTGGGACTAGTTTCTGCTAAAGGTATAAAGATGCTTCACTGGGGCTGTGTCCTCAGACTCAACTTGTATTGCTGTATGCATGTCGACTCTCAGTTTATTGCAATAAAATTACTCAGAGACCATTGTAGCAAAGAACCTTTTTGATCATGTATTTCTGCACTTTGTTTAACAGACATGGAAATGTTTTGCTTCCACCACAGGAGCACATGGTCATTCCAGCACAATGTATTGCACATAGTAATACCAAGGTAGTTAAAAGAGTTGCTCAATAATATTTTCATCAAAGATCACATGATCATGTGCTCTCAATCCCCTATAGGATCAAAGATCATTTCATTAGTTTTACTGGAATTCAGCCATAGTTAATATCACACCAAGTTTTAAAGGTCACAATCTCCCTGTGTTACACTGAAGAGCGGTCCTCAGCATGTAACAGACTCAAAATATTGGTATTGTCTGAGAATTTGATGACATAGTTATTACATGCTTCTACATTCATTAGTGTACAAAATAAAAAGTAAAGGGGAGCTGACACATCCTTGAGGGATGCCTGTGTTGCATTAGTGTACTTCAGACAAAGAGTTATTAACTCTCACTTGTTGGAACCTGTTTGTTAAAAAGAATAAAACCATTTAATGGTAAGAGCACTGACCCCATTTGTTTAACAAGCTAATGAGGCTGAACTGTATGAAAAGCAGAGCTAAAATCTGCAAAGAGAACCCGTGCATTAGAGTTCTCTAGTGGTTTACACTAATAACTGCATCCTCTGTGCCACAGCCATGCCTATAGGCAAACTGTAAGAGGTCAAGAAGAGGTGATTGATCACAATTCTTTCAAAACAGTTCATAACAACTGCAGGGCCACTGGCCTGAAGTCTTTGTCTAGTGAAGAACAAGGCACTTTGGGAATAGGAATAATAATGGACTTTTCCCAAAAAACAGGAACAGTATGACTGTAATATGATCTCTGAAATATGGGACACCAGGCACAAACAAGTTCTGAAGAGGTATAAGGGCTGACAAGCCATCAGGCCCTGTAGATTTCTTGTTACACAGCCTTCTAAACATCTGCACCAGTCTAGGTTCAATAAGTGATACATCAGGGCGTTAATAGAATTCAGGACCTCCTCACCAACTGGAGAGAAGTCCCAATTTTCAAACCTGAGGAAAAAGTCATTAAGTTCATTAGCTTTAGCCAAGTCATTCCTGGTGACCAGACATTTATTTATTTCATTATTTGTGATGTTTTTCATCCAGTCCCACAGTTGGAGGAGATGACCTTTGATAGTTTTATTAAATATTGCAATGTATCATTCATTTTTAAATGTTTAAATGGTCTGGCCCCACTGGTGCTGAGTGACCTGGTGGTTCCTCTTGAATCTGGAGGTTCTGTAATTCATGGTGCATCCAGTAAGAACTGTAAGGTACCTTTTCGTAAAACCTCTTTTGGTCAAACTAATATTAATATGTGGAATTCTTTACTGGAGGATTTGAAACTGATTCCAGACTGGCACATTTTAAATTAAAACTGAAAGAGTTTCTTAAAATTGACCAGATTTGTAGTCACCGTTAACAGTAAACTGGATGATTTTAAGATAGCTCATTATTTTATGCTGGTATATTTTAAGTGTTTTTAGGATTTGACATTGTATGACATTTTATCTTCCATGTTGTTTTATTGCTTTTAAACTTTTATATTGCTAAAAGCCCATATGGGCCATTGCAAACTAGCTAATGTTATAGTGTTCTGTCATTGTTAGATGTAACACTTGTCCTCATGAAAATAAACAACAAACAAAGAAAGAAAGCTTAGCTCAATAGCAGATCGGTGCCTTTCTTTTGCTTCTCTCAGGAGAAGTTTCAACTCCCTCTGTGCAGTAACTACACCCACTCTGTCTTTGTTCCTAAAAGCCATTTTTTTCCTATGGATGCTTTAACCTCCTTATTGATGAATGTCTTATTGTTAAGGAAAGTGTAGGACTTTTTCTGTCAATAATGCTGTCAACACAGAAAGTAATCAGTAATAGTCTCTTTGGCATTCAATTTGTGCTCCAATCTATAAGGAAGCAGCCCCTCAATGTCTACACATTTTCTTTCAACCATCGTGACATATTAGTTGAGGTATACTTAGGTTAAACACAGATTTATAAGTGTGCACGTGATAAACTATAGAATGATCTGAACTGACCAGAGTGGACAGGGCTGTAGCTTCAGCAGCACCAGAAATGTTCCCAAAGCATTTATCCAGAACTTTAGTATTTCTTGTCCCACATTTTACATATTGAAACAATCCTGCGAGGGTCAATTCTAAAAGTGATTCATACTGCCCAACACAAAACAGGGGCTCCTGACAATGGAGCTGTGAATGAACACAGTCACTTTATTTGCAGCTCTGCTTGCATTCTAGAAATTGTTATGCATCAAATTTCCAGGTAAAGAGAAAAAAGAGGCAGAGCAGTTTTACATCTGAGTCGCATAAAATTAGTCTAACAGTAACTTGTGAGCACCAGTTTGTATATGAACGAAAACCACAAACACCAACGATGAGATGAACAGAGGTTTAAAAACTGTTTATGTTGGTTTCTGTTTGTGGAGGATTATCAAAAGTCCACGATTTACTGCTTGTTAATGTCACACACAGAACCTGTCCGACTGTTTTTTGTTGACCATCCCCTAAAATTCAATGCAGAAGTAACTACAGCTTTCAAATAGTTTATTCTATTGACTTTCAGATGTTACTGTCTGATGGCGTTTTTTCTCGAAAAAAACACAAAAAACGGACTGCTTGAATTTACATCAAACAAGCAAAACATATAAGCTATATATAT
Organism: Anablepsoides rubrolineatus; assembly: GCA_031762495.1. Classification (NCBI taxonomy): domain Eukaryota; kingdom Metazoa; phylum Chordata; class Actinopteri; order Cyprinodontiformes; family Rivulidae; genus Anablepsoides; species Anablepsoides rubrolineatus. Next base: position 7,793 of record JARVGW010235547.1, on the reverse strand, counting down.
TTAATGAAAAAAAATATCTTTGTGAAGGTTCATTTTGCACAAAACTCAATAAAACCGACTTTTACGCATGGTTTACGCACGGTTTACGCACGGTTTACGCATCAAAACTTTATCTTAATCGGTGTAAAATATTTCAGCATTACAAAAATAAAATAAATTTAAGAGCTAAAGAACCCACCTGAATATGACCAGTGTACATTTTCATCATGGTGGTCCTCGGCACTGACCACACAGATGAAAACTGCGGAGACAAACGCGGAGAGGAGGCTCTCCATCACAGCGGCTCGGTTCCGTCACGCAGTCTGACGCGTCTCGGGGGTTTTCTCTCTGCTTTTAAGCCGCCACTGAAGAGGGGAGGTGTTGGAACCGTTGCTGGAAAACCGCCCAGAGCGCTTCTCAACAACTAATGACTGATTAAAAAAAAACTGAGACTCAATCCCTAACAAATTTATCAGCACGCCTTTGCGGAGCTGGCTCTTCTGGCCTTGATTAAAAAAGTGTTTTATTGGTTTATTTTTTATCAAACTTTTTTGTAACACAGATATCTTGAATTTCGACGTGAATATCAAATAAAATAAATTTTTAAAATATTTTGTCAATCAAAGGATGCGTCACAACGCACAGGTCTCCCGCTGCACCTGCAGCTGCTGCTCAGATGAGCGCCTGACAGGTGCAGAAAGGTAGGCGCTCTTATTTTCATTGTGTGAACGAGTTAAAAGAAAACCACAACACAATAACTGAATATTGCCAGAGTGCAGTATTTGTGATGCACAAAAACAGGATGACGGCTTAGGTGGAGTTGTTTAAAAAACATTTACATTTTAATTTTAAAAATGCTGATGAGCTGAGGTCTGGCGTGCCAATGAAGCCACACACACACACACACACACACACACACACACACACACACACACACACACACACACACACACACACACACACAAAACTATATATATATACATTTTAGAGTTTTATAGTGGGAAGAACTCAAAAAGTCGTGTTAGGGTTTTCCGTTGTCTTAACTATAAGTTAGAGCTTATTAATGTGAAGAATACAGCTGTCAGCAGTGTGAAAACATCTGAGCAGAGTCTTGATGCTAACATGATACCATGGTAAATAGAGAAAAAGTTACTGAATCCAAAGGACAGTGATACAATGAGACTGAGATGAGTGACCCGTTTTTACTGTCCCTCCACAGTTTGATCCACTGAGGGACAACAATTTCCTTATTTCCTCTATGAGAGACCTAATGATCAGCACCTGCAAATCTCAAACTAAAGACAGAAAGAGGCCCTCCTTACTTACAGCCAATATGAAGCTGACAGAAAATGTTTAACAGTGGATCCAAACCGCTCCTTGCTTCAAAACAGAGGTGTCATCAGTGTTGAAACAGTAAGATCACACAAAGCAGATAAAACAGGGCAAGGTTTCATTTCGTCAGCTTGTGAAAACTGAAATACATTAATAACTCAGTGACTCAGATGATAATTATTTAATGCCCAGTTCACTATGACCTGTGTGTTTTACTTGTGTGCAGTGAAGCCAGCTGATAGTTGCTGCGGCGACTGTGTTTTCTGGTTCAAAGTAGTGTACGATACGGAAAAAAAATCTACATTTGGAAATATGATATACTGTATATATATATATATATATATATATATATATAGTGGGGTGCGAAAGTTTGGGCAGCCCTGTTAATTTTCCTGATTTACCTTTATAAATCATTGATTGTTTGGATTTAAAAAAATCAATAAAATATATCATATAGGGGACAAACAGTGATATTTGAGAAGTGAAATGAAGTTTATTGGATTTACAGAAAGTGTGCAATAATTGACTATGGCAGGTACATAAATTTAGGCACTGTTGTCATTTTGTTGATTTCAAAACTTTTAGAACTAATTACTGGAGCTCAAATTTGGTTCAGTGACAGTTGACCTCCATACAGGTGACTCAGAAAGAGTATTTAAGGGGGGCAATTGTAAGTTTTTCTCCTCTTTGCATCTTCTCTGAAAAGTTGCAGCATGAGAGTCTCAAAATAAAAAATAATTTATGTATAGATTATTTTATAATATAGATTATTTTACTTAAAATGAAAGTTTAGTGCTTTTTTGGGGGAAAGTAGACTATTTGTTCACAGAATTTCAAGGCAAACCTATGTGTTTAGTCTGCTCAGAGAAGCTGTCTACCATGAAGGATTTTAATATTAGTCACCACAACACGTTGCACAAAGTTAAATAAGGGAAGTTTACTGAAGTCACAAACCAACAGCAACTTTTGGCCAAAACCACAACCACAAGTCTGCACTCAAACCATCTTACATCTTTGTTCAGCTCGCTAAAGTTTTTATTTTTTGTTTGCTTCAAATATTTTGCATTCATATTTATTAAGAGTACAACATGCATTTGAACATGAAATATGTTAAGTTAATGCAGCATGTTAATAAACACAATCACTTTTAAAATGGCAGTTTTATTACATTTGGGTAAGTGTGGCCCTCTGGTAGTGTCAACAAAAAATTGTGGCCCCTTCCATTATTGAAGTTGCCCTGTGCTAAACTGCAGTGATGTGTTGTATTTCTATTACAGTGGGGTAGATTTCATTTTATTATTATCACATGCTGTCACAGCAGAGTGGAGGGGAGCAGAAGATGACTGATGCAGAGCCGGTACAATGATTGCAGCACAGTCAATTTGTCCCTGCCTTTCAAATACAGATGCAAAAACAGCAACCATGATGGCAAAAAGATTAGATCTGGGCATTCTCTATTTTGCTTGTTCTGGTAATAATCATATATTCTGCATGTCCGTGAAAGCAAGCAGACAAAATGAATGTATGTTCTCATCTGACAGACGCCGTCCTCGCTGCACATTGTTAATAAATCAGCTTTGCGCTCACTGTCAAGTTTGCTTGTCTTTTAAAAAGTGTGAAGCATTGATAAATCAGCCCGTTTAAGTCCAAATACTAAAACTGAATATCATGAGTTTTGGCAGCACGGTGGGTCAGTGGTTAACACTGATGCCTCACAGCAAGAAGGTTCTGGGTTTGTTCCCCTGTTCAGACCCTTTCTGTGTGTAGTTTGCATGTTCCTCTCGTGTTTGCGTGGGTTTTCTCTGGGTGCTGTCATTCCCTGTCACAAACCAGTCTTCAGATCCAGGCCTACCTTGCAAAACAGATCATGTGATCTTGATGGGATTAGCCTGCCTAATAAAGGCTAATAATTTAAAGAAACAGTTTAAGACTTAAGATCTCTACTTTCATGCATGGATTTGAAAAAATGAAGAGAAACACCTACATTACCACAACATACCCATCCTGTGGACTTATTGTTAAGTACAAATGTTTGAACAGCTCAGAAAAAGTTAAACACAGCCCAAAAATGTAAACAAACACTGCTGAGCCGTTCGAAGCACCCAGCTTTGCATCAGTTCAGCTTCATCACATGCTGCATGAGAAGCTGATAGAGCTGAACTTTTCCCCCTCACACCTGCACCTGGATCAAGACTTTTCTCACAGACTGTCTGCATGTTGTGAAGGTGGGCTCCCTGCGCTGCTCCACCAACAGGGTTGTGTCCCGAGTCCTTTCCTGTAAGGTCTGCACACTTATGAAGGCATTCCCACCAACTCTTATTAAAGCTGCAGATGGCAGCAGTGGTCACAGGAGACACATGACTCAACATTCAGGGAGGAGGTCCAGCTGATTGTGCTCCAAGAACAGCCTATTGCCTAACAGCAAATTTAAAACACACTTGAAGACTTCAGGAGAGTGAGTGATCCTGTGTAAACGGTGACTGTGGGGAGAAGGAGTCCTCCTTCAGGTTCTCTACACTCTACAGCAGCAGCTGCACCTTCTCAGAGTTCTGTGCAGGTGGGATTTTTAAGGAGACGTGTTTGTCAGAGTGATGGCACACTATGGCTGTGTCCCATTTCAGTGGGCCACAGCCTAGACGTAGACCACGTTGGCCACACCCTCCATGGGCCGTAAACCGCCAGTGTACATGCTGAATAAACTGCTGTGCAATGAGACGGTCTAATCTACAGATGACGTACGTTTGCTTGACCCTGTGCTGCCCTGTTACTATGATGTTACATTTTATATCACACACATTCTGTTGTCTTTTCACAGAATAACTTCACATAATTCAGTATTACTAAATAAAATTACACATAACTAAAAAAACATTATTAATTTGGGTTTAACTCATTATTACTTGTAATTATAATATATATATATATATATATATATATATAAAATATATATATAAAAATATAAAGTCCAGTTTATTATCTTGAATAAAGAAAGCAAAATGTCTCTTTTGAGTGAGGTCTTCTGAGACCAGGGTCAAAGACGGGGGAAAATGTTTTTTCCCCCTTGGGGTGACCCCTACATTTGATTTAACATCTGATTGTAGCTTAGATTTCATCAGCTAAGTTGTTAAACTTACTTTTAAAAGCAAATTTGTAATAAATCCATAATAAATACTTTTAAAAGCAAATTTGTAATAAATCCATAATAAATTTACAAGCGCCGCTGAAAAAACAACAACAAAAAACCTCAGCATCTTCAGTTTTGTGTTTAATTTGCTGATGGTGCAATGAATCATGGGATATCATCAGCTGCGTAGGATACACCGCACGAGTAGGCACCTATGAATTAGGACTATGACCCCTCTCACTCTGGACAAAGTTTGTTCAACCTTGGTTCAGATGGCTCAAAGGAGGACAAATAGACTTAAAACAGTATCTTATGTTCAGTGAACTTTTCAGAGGCGTTTGTTGAACCTGTTCCCCCCTCGTGCAGGTTTAAGGATATTCCTATAAAAGCTGAGCATTTGGGGTTTAATACATTTAACAAGTGCAATAAAATACACACATCTACATCGAGATGGGTGGCAGAGCAGGTAAAATGTCCCAATAACCATTTTTTAATGTTAACACAACGAAGGACAGCTGTTCTTCATTTATTGTATAACAGCCAGCTCTTTATTAAAAACACAAAGACTCTGGCTGTGTCCAAAGTCAGGGGCTGCATCCTTAGAAGGATGAATATGAAGGTTGATTACATCACTGCGCTGCACCAAAGGCTGTCCAAAGGCTCCTCCAGTTGCGACTCACAAAAGTGTTCTCCTTTTCCTTTAATGTGAGGGGCAGGTCCGGTGAATCCTTCACAGCCCACCCTAACCCAGCATGATGCATTGTGGGCTGACTGGGAGATTTTTTTTTTTACTTGTAATGGCGGACTAGAAAAATTAAAAGGTTAAAAGGGTTGTATTTTTAGGCTTGTGTCATTCACACAAACATGTTTTTAAATATTCTTGACAGAAATCATCATAAATGAACTGGTGGGTCCCTTAGGTCTTCATTTATTGCTGCTAAGTCAATTTTGCTAATTCATAATAATAATAATAATATATTAATATTTCAATCATTTTAATTTTCAGTCCTTCTGTTTAGCACCATCATGATTGCTATAGGTGACAGGACATACACCAGGATAAGAGTTGGAGTAAAGCTGAAGGCAGACCTTCCAAATTCACAGCTACTACTGGTCATCACAGTCAACCAAGGACCCAGTCCACCTAGACTGGGTAGGCCTGGTCCTTCATAGGAAGCAGTCCCTGAGGACAAGGCCTTCGTCTGATGAGGTTAACTGAAGTGGTCGTGAGCTAACAGCTAACTGTTAGCGTGTCGTCTCTTTCTTTGTTCTTGGAGTTGTTTTTAACACACCCTTTAAATGCACTAAAGTGCATTCCTTTGCTAAATGATGAAATAAAAACCTAACACTGAGAAAAGGTTATCAACTTCACACACATCAAAACACTCCCAGACCATCACTCATCCTCCACCGTGCTTCACAGTTACAAAGAGGTTAATGGGATTACAGTGATGGGGTTAATGGAGGTCACAAAGTAATTGTGGGTTCATTCTGCTTAAGGCAGTCAGTTCAGATGCCTCAAAAGTGGGACAAATACACTTTAAAAATATTTTTTAACTATTAATCATTTGAACTGTGAACTCCTGAAATGCAGCAGTGTGAGCAGAAGTGTTTTCTTATTGTTTGTACTGTTTTTTTTTAACATTTAGTCTTTGTACTATTTTTTGCTACTTTTGAGACAAGCATATGTGACAATAAAGTCCATTTTTCTGTATTTGATTTTATTGTAATTGCGTTTTTTTGTTCTTGAAGAAACGTTCTACAGAATAGGTATGTTTTTGTCTTGTTTGTGACCCCTTGATTCAGATAAATCACCATCTTTCAGAACTGCTTTTAGAAATCTTGTGTTATTTGCCAAGTTAAGAGCGATGACATGTTTTTATATCAGTCCAACTCTAACGTCCTCATGAATACGGTGATTTGTGTGTGTGTGTGTGTGTGTGTGTGTGTGTGTGTGTGGGTGTGTGTGTGTGTGTGTGTGTGTATTTGCATGCAAACCCTTGATAAAATGTTTAGTTTTATTCAAGACTTTCATTGTCCTGGCAGTTGATTGGCTCCAGTTGTGTTTACAGATTTTAATAACAAAACCAAAATGAGAACTGAACTTTGCAGGAAACAGTCTCCAACAAGGACTGACATCATTACGACGCCACAGACATGATGCCCCCTCTTGGCTGTCGTCTTCCTTGTTAAATCACCGGGTTCATCGTCTTCATCATGAAAGCAATGACGGGCTTTAAAGACTTTAAAGGTGTGCCTGTACCCGCCGAGAGCAAGCTGGTAATTTAAAGCCCACAAAGGACGAGCGGGATGTTTACCGTGTCATTAAGCTCCTGCAAAACAAAAAGCTTCTTTTTTTTATTTATCTGAAGTAAATGCTGAAACTGTGGGGTCAGATTAACTTCTGTACATTCTTTCAAAACAACATGACTGCAGGAATCCTGGCTTTCTGCATTCCTCCTAACCAGAGAAGAGCTGATCAAACATTTTCTACAAGTATTAGCACAATGTTTGGCTGAAAATGTTTTGAGCTGGTTATGTGAATGTGGGCAATAATGTTTTCCTTGCGTCTCTGTGCATGTGTGTGTCTGTTAGCAAAAAATCTCATGAATAACAAAATGTTTTTTAACAAAACTTGCAGGATATCATCACTGAATGCACATCTACAACTGATTAGGTTTCGTGGCCAACTTGATTCAAGTTGACTGCCACAGCCAACTGAACATAACAAACACAAACCAGGATATAACTTAATCAGCTTTACACCAATTGACTTTAAATTTGTTGGCATAATAGCTGAGGCTGATCCCCATCACAAGGCTTTAGTAATAATAGATTGCATAAGCTCTTTGTTTAAAATGTTGTCATTAATATTTGCAGCTAACTCTGTCTTTCTGTTAGCAAAATATCTCATGAATCACTGGACAAATATTTTTTTGGAAACTTTCAGGAAATATTCACCAGGTGTACCTCTGCAGTTTATTAAATATCGGAAGCAATCCAACTCAAAATGACGCAAAATGACGGCCATAGATAATCAATTACAGCCAACACAAACATCTGAAGGTCAGATTATCTCACTTTGCTTTTGCACTCACTCAAGTTTTCCCTTCATTGAGAAAAATATTAAAATAATGCTAAGGAACAGGAAAATACAATGTGTTTGCCTTTTAAATAGGTATTTGCAACATTAGGGTCCTAAATGTGTCAATTACACCCAATGTTTATGTTCATCCATCCATCCATCCATCCATCCATCCATCCATTTTCTGCTGCTTATTTGGGATCGGGTCGCGGGGGCAGCAGCCTAAGCAGGGAGACCCAGACTTCCCTCTCCCCAGCCACTTGGGCCAGCTCA
>JARVGW010235355.1:0-10906 GCA_031762495.1 Anablepsoides rubrolineatus | reverse complement strand
TTTCAGTGTTGCGCTGCGCGCCAGGGATAAACCCACTAGCGATAGCCTTAAAGGGCGAAGCCTATACGAAATAGAACCACATTAACAACAAATCAAAACAGAGACGAACTTTCCTTGCTTTTTAAAAGATTTTTCTCAAAATAATTTTAGCCTATTTATTATTTACAGATTTCTTTGTTTTTAATCAGTTCAGCACATAAACCAAAAGTTGACAAGATTTAGTTAAAATGAGACAAATGTAGAAAAAGACCTTAAAAATGGCTCCACTGTTGTTTTGGTTTCTAAGACACAAAGTGATAATAGGTACACGCCAATTAAAGCTTCTAAAGCTTGTTTGGTGTGTACCAACATTTTACTTGGCATTAAATCTTATACCATTAGAAATAAAGCCTGTTATTTCCATTTTAAATAGTGCCACATGTGTAAGGAACATGCATATGTAAGATGAGCAGCTGGGGACTGCACACTTTGTCAACTCTGCTTTGCCAAACAGCTTATTCTGCTGTTGACTCTTGTTTTGAGCTCTGGTACCCCAAGTTGTTGCCAATCAGGTGCTGCCAGTCAGGTGCTGCCAGTCAGGTGCCAAGAAGCATTGTTACAACAAAGAATAATCTAACAAACTGAGTTAGTTTTTGTGCCAAGTGTCTTGTACAGTAAACACTAAAAAGAATGAAAACCCTAAAGACGTTTCTCTTCCAGTCCAGGAAGATTTTCACAAATAAAAATATCTGGAGTGTGTGGGGTTTGACCCGGTCACATTAGGCTTGATTATCAGTCAGTTTCACCCTGATTCCCACCTTCATGCATGTGACTGAAACATCTTGCTCGTGATGTGAGTCTGAGGCTCGGGAGCATCTCTTCTGAGGGGCGAGTGGTTCCAGTTTAACCTGCAAGTCCATATCGAGGCCTCTCACATGAGGTGAAGGACGAATTTGGAGGTTAAACTTCATTTATCCATTTACATTGTGTACTAGTACCACAGCGTGAGGATTACCTTGTTTGCCAGTTGGTGCAGCATCATTATGATCTGTCTGATTCCAGTTGAGGACATGATGAGCCCTGATGGTTTCTGGCCAGTTCCTGAACATCCTAATCAATCTATACTCCTTATACAGCATCTTCACTGAATTTCCCATTGTTCTAAGTATCTGTCAGTTCAGAACCTTCTGTCAAACAAACTGTTTTTATTGCTAGCAAATGAAAGCTTCCAGCTGTAGTCCATCATGATCACTAATAAGAAGATTAATTGTAAAGTTAAAATATTTTCAGCACCCTTTATCCAAAGAAAAGCTGTGCTTCGTGATGAGGAAGCTCTGGTCGGAGACACCGCCCTGAGGCGTTTCTGGTACCAAAAGGTGTTTCTGGAACCACCCTGTTGTTTTGTTCTTCAGCATGGATGCTTAAAAATGCTGCAGGATTACTCAAACATGCATGAATGTTTTTGATTAGAGGATAACATTAATGGTATAAAGCTCCAAAAAGTTGATTTTACATGATATAGCCCCTTTAAAATCTCATACAAAACATGAAAATACAGTTGAAACAGTTAGTTCAGTAACTTAGACACACAAAGTTCAAGTTCTCTCCAGTATGCTTAGCACACACATACTGTATTAAACAAATGGTATCATGCATGACACATTATTTCACACTAGAATGCTGGTTTTGAGAAAGATTTACATTTTATTAGCCTGACAAACCATAAACAATAGCCCTTGTTTGGCTAGCCATTAGCATAGCCTTGTGATTTGTTTCTCCTTACACTATATTCTGAGACTAAGGTAATAAGTGTTTATCTATTTGATAGAACCTCACCTGAAAACTGACCAGACTATTCTTTAACGTTGACAGAGTCTATCAGAGAACAGTGGGTGTCAGCAGCAACTATGCAAACATTTCTTGAAAAACTTCCTAAACTCTGTGTTGAAGATGGTGTAGATGATGGGATTAAGGGCACTGTTGACGTAACCCAGCCAGGTGACGATGCTGATCAGAGCGGGAGGGATGTTGCAAGTCAAACACAAGGCTCGCATTGTGTGGACTACGAAGAATGGAGTCCAGCAGAACAGGAAGCAACCTGTGAAAAAAGAATTAAAGAAAAAATGATAAATAAGGTAATAAATATATACATAATTACACAATAATAAAAGCAGCAGTAACAATCATTCAAATCCAAAAACATAGCAGGACTATCTTTTTGTAACAGTCACTAAATCAATTTAGTCAAAACCCTGTCTTCCTGAGACCCCTCCACATTTTAGTGTTTTTTTTTTTTCATCTCAGTGTCATTGTTGGGAAAATAATACATTAAAGAAATGCTGCTGCAGCTTCACAGTGAATCAGCCACAGGAGGGATTTCTAGGACAACACAGAAGTCTCAATAATCAGTATATATGACATGTTGCCTTTAATAATTTTCATCAAATATTTTTATTACCTACAATTAATATTTAAACTTTTTTTCTCCACTTTTTATATATTTTCTTATTTTCAGTAAAACACTTTGTAATTGAGTAAGAACCAGTTTCTAATTGAATAAAATATAGTTAAACAATCAGATTTTTTCATTTGCGTCTTCAGGCCATGGCTGTACTTTGCAAGAGGGTTAGGGAGGTTAAGACCCCTTAATATATATATATATTACATCTTAAAAATGTAAAATACTTGTTACTGTTGGGACAAATGGGGGAAAGGTAAACCTTTTGTTAATTGTTGAACTGATGTGGAACAGAAAAGGTGCAGAGTAAATACAAAGAAAACAGGAAAGGGAAGTAAATCACAGTAAAAGCATTACAAGGCATTTTAACCCCAGAATATTCTGAATAATTTTACAAAACTAAATGATTCAATAATAAATAAATAGACAGAGAATATAACCCCCCAGTGGTAGACCTAAAGTTACGCTCTTGCTTCAGAAGCATTGGTAAAACTGAAATATGTTTGCAGGATCTTTCTCTTTGGTTAGAACTTTACTATCAGGGCAAAGGCTTAGCTGACGCCAGCCGTCTACAGGATTAGTGTGATGACTGACCTGTTTCACAGCTTCCAGAGGGACATTATAAACTTTGTAAACACAAAGTGCACATCTTCACTCCTAGTGTTCTGACCAACAACAACAATACTTTTTATTTTCAAAATGTTCAAGAGTTAAAACACTTCTCAGATTCTGCTCACAACTATGAACATGAAATTAAGATTCAGAAAACAGAAATGGTTTAAAACCATTGTCATATTGAGTGATATAATCCAGAATTAAAACAGGTCTGATTTCAAAAGGGTTCTGATAAAATTCTTTAAAGAAATCATTAAAGATCAAAATGAAAGCTTTAAGTGTGTTTTGTGTATTACCTGTAAAGCCTAGCAGCACACAAAGCTGTTGTTGGTTTCTGAAACCATTATTAGATTTGTGAGACTTGAATAAAGGATGGTTTTAGCACCTGGACCACACTGGAGTTGGTCCAGTTGCAAAACTACAACACCTGGACTGGATTATTCTATGTTATTAGCAGGATATTTACATTTGTGAAAACTTTATAAATAATGTTTTAGAATAAATGTATATCATTCTGACACCCTGCTGGTTTGAATGAGCTACATGACACAGATCAGCTCACATCTCCAACAGGACATAGATGTATGTAGCCTAGTATGATGAGACCATGGCAGATTGAACAAAAATATAAATAACACTTTTGTTTCTACTCTTATTTTTCATGAGCTGAACTCAAAGATCTAAAACATTTTCTATGAACACAATAGACCTTTCCTCAAATATTGTTCAGAAATGTGTGTAAATCTGTGTTAGGGGGCTCTTTTCCTTTGCAGAAATAATCCATTCCACCTTTCAGGTGTGGCATATCATGATTATTAGACAGCATGATTATTGCAGAGGTGTGCCTTAGGCAGGCCTTACAAAGGCCACTCTGAAATGTGCTGTTTTATCACACAGCACAAAGACAGATGTTGCAAGTTTTGAGGGAGTGTGCAATTAGCATGCTGACCACAGGGATGTCGACCAGAGCTGTTCCCCATGAACTGAATGTTGATTATTCTACCATAAGTCATCTCCAAAGTTGTTTCAGAGAATTTTGCAGTACATCCAACCAGCCTCACAATCACAGACCACAAGTAACCCCACCAGCCCAGGACCTCCACATCCAACATGTCCACTCTCAGCGTGCCTGTAGGTCGTAATATCAGCCCAGAGCTGTCTGCACAGGTCACCAGTGAGCATAACTTTCACATCATCACCTCTTAGTTTCATTCAAATATTATTGAAAAAACACCCAATGATAAGTTTTTTATAAAATAAAAAAAAATTTAAAATACTTTGAACTGAAAGTGGTCATTTGTTGACTTTGCAGAAGGACATATTTAATGAAATCCAAAGCTAATTCCATCACAGTGCAGACCAAGGTTATAATAGTTTTAGATTTTTCATTATAATTTAGTTTTATTGCGTTGTGACTTTTTTCTTTTAATTCAGTTAGTTTTAATTAATTTTTACAGTAGATTTGCTAGTTTTTATTAGTTATTATTGCATTTTCAATGCAAGAAATCCCAAAGTGGACTTTGCTGCGTTCTCCCAACATTTGTTGTCATCATTTAGCAGGTGATGCTGAGCAGCAGCTGTTTGTGTTGTTACGGCCCACGGCTAATGTGAAACTACTCGATATGAAATAAAAAGATAAATAACGATTTGTTTAATCAGTCCACACAGCTCAAAATAAATTGACAAACACTAAAACTAAGGATATTCTGTCTATTATTTCAGTTACTTTTGTAAAACAATTATACAGTTTTAGTTAGTCATCGTTTTTTCATTTTATTACAGTTTTTATTTATTTCAATTAATTAAAATGTTTTTTTCAATTTCAGTTTTTGTTATTTAGTTAGTTTTAGTCAACTATAACCCTGGTGCAGACACATGAGGACCCAAAAGGATACATTAAAAATGATTCAAACAAAATGCTGGTGGGGCAGCTAAACTCATAAAAACACAGGAGAAGCATAAAGGAACATGTTGGAGACAGAGGCATGGGGGGTGATCCAAAACACAAAAAATGAACTGCTGAGGTGGATATGGAAGGAGACTGACTGAATTCTATTTGTAGCTCAGTAAAACACTGTGTTAGTCCGGTTCTTGCAACAGATTTTTTTTACTCACCTACAACAACAGGCAGGACCCTCATAGCTTTCCTCTCCCTGTTGTTAAGTTTGGCCCTTCTCTTGAGGTGTTGCTGTTGGCTCAATGTCACTGTGGGCACAGAGTTTTCTCTGTACTGCCGAGGATAAGGAATCTCCTTCTGTATGTAATCTCCTGAATCATCCATCCGACACTGGGCCAGGTCCCGCTCAATGATTCTGGGCAGGGGCATCGGCAGAGGGCCGGGAATGGTGCCTGTCAGCATGGGAAGGGAGGCGGCCGTGGTGGCGTGCTGCAGCTTCCGGCACTCCTCAATGCTGCTGCGCAGTTTGGCCTTACGGGCCTCCTCCCATCGCTGCAGCCCTCGAAAAACACCAAAGTAGAGCAGGACCATTATGGGACAGGGAATGAAGAAGGAGCAGACTGATGAATAAATCACATAATTGTTGTCCTCCAGTTTACACTCGCTGGGGTTACGGTCAGCCACATTGTTGATGCCGAAGATGACCGGTGAGGCGACGGCTGAGGCCAGCAGCCAGGTAGCTGACAGAAGGAGGATTTGACGGTGGTCCACATGTTTACGGTTGTAATTCAGCGGGATAGACACGGCGATACATCTGAAAAACAAAATGTTACACTGTATGGGCGTAACATGCAGTAAAGTTGCTCACTATACAGTCCAAGTGGGACGTTCCTAGAAAGACTCCAAAAGGAAGCATCTAGGAGGCATACTAGTCTGATACCTAAACCACATTAGATGGATTCTTTAAATATGGAGAAGCAGCAGCTCTAATCTATGATGAGAGAGATCCTCAACTTCTAAGACTGACTGTTTTAAAGCTTGTAAAAAAAATAGGAAATAAACTTTAAAGTCACAAACTGTTGTGATATCACCAGTCATGAAAAAGCTGAAGGATACTTGAACTCCACTCTGAGTGACTAGCTAACTAGCTGAGCAGATTCTCCATATAGAAATAAAAGACCATTCTTTGTAATATTAGTTATGGGCTATTTAAATAAATAGATAAGATATATTTACTGTCACTGTATTGTGAAATCGAGAAGCAATCCTTCATTGTTACCCATCTAATATTTAAAAAAAGAAAAATATTGCACTTAAAATAAAGTAGTAATGGTTCTTATTGTTCGTTGTAAGGATGTACTGATGCTTATATTGGTATTGGACCAGCAATTTTTACAAGTACTTGAACAAAATGCCCTAATATTCTGGACTTATATCAGTTCTGTATCGATTTTATTGCAACTGTGTTACAATTTACATTTCAAGTAAAGTTTTCCAGATATAAAAAAGTAGGTCCTCTGGACGGGTTCTTCAGTCTGAGGAGTCCATGTTTAGGAAATTTATACATGTTGAAAGAAACCATTATTTGTTATTTTAATGTATTTTAAAATGTTGCAACAGTATATATCCTTCTGTCCATTTGATTTTAGTCAGAAGGGCTATAGGAGTCACCTTGTTCTAAATAAAATAAATGTGTTTGTAAAGTCACTGTGTAATGACCAGGATCTGAAATGTATGGAAGAACAAAACTGACATAATTAAAATTAAAAGCAGAAATATATAAATGGACCAATAAATACATTTATACACTTTAAATGCACCAATTAATTTTATAAAGGAGAACTTTACCTCATGTTTTATCATTTAGTTGACCTTCATATTTATTTTTCCAACTTAGTTCCAACAAATTACATATTTTAGCACGTTGATTTGTTTTAAATTGTTTTTTTCTATAAGTATTTTTAGTGACAAATGTACCTGTCTATGCTGATGGCACAGAGGTTGAATATAGAAGCAGTGCACAACATCACATCCATGGCCATCAGTCCATCACACATCCACATGTTCAAAGTCCAAACTCCACCCTGAAACTGCACAAAATCAAAGCAACATCAGGTCAGCAACATACAACCCAAACTTTGTGAAATGTAAATATAAAGAATGCAATAATTTGTAAATCTCAGCTTACACATCTGGAGAAGCATCATCAATGCTGAGAAATATAAACAGGTTTTAGAACAACTTATGCTTCCATTGAACATTAGACAAAAATTCAGACAAAAAAAGACCCAGGACTGTTCAACCCACAGAATCCTACATACAGATTTTAAATTCATTCAATATGCTGAAGGTTCTCAATCATCCAGGTCATGATCAATGCAAGATAAGTTAAAAACAAAAGGCTCTTTCAGAAAACTGTACCACTAAATAGGTTCTGTGTTGGTGCTGCCGCTGACAGTTCAGAAGTCACAGACAGAGACTCTCTTACTGCGAACATGCTTTCAGAGAACATTAAACAGTGTGAGATTAAAAGAGACGTGGACAAAAACACTGCTCAGACATGCTGCTGTCACTCAGGCTGCTGCTGAGTCACAGGACTCTTATTACACTGCAGAGAACACAAAAGTAAAGCTGAACAGAATTAAGCCAAATGCTAAGATTTTGAAAGTCAAAAGAAAGTAGTAGCTAGAAAGTAATCATCTGATTTAAATCTACATTTATTAACTTTAAAAATCAATGCAACTCAAAATGGTTGTCAGAGCTAATCAACAATGGTCAAGACAAGAAAATGTTTTGGCAAAAAGAAAAAAAATATCTACAACCTAGTCAGCATTGACCTACAACATTGTTTGGTAATAAACAAGACTGATCCAACACACACACACTGGTTACCAAAGAGATGATCTAGTGGTTCCCAACATGGGTATGGGGGTGGGGGAGGTTAAAAGATTTCTTATTTTGATAAAGACACAAAAGCTGAGCGTCTTTAGGAGGGAGGGGGGCTCAGCTTAATTGACTTGGACATAAGAAAGGGGTCTTTGAGGAGGTTGGGAACCAGTAAACTAAATGCATTATTAGAGCAGGGGTGGGCAATCCTGGTCCTCAAGGGCCGCTGTCAATGTTGTACTTGTTCCTCTGATTCAACACATCTGATTCAGTGAATTCCCTTCTCAAGTTCTGCCTAAGCTTGGTAAGCCAACAGGCAAGGTAGAGACCCTTAGGGATCACCTACCCCTGCCTTAGAGGTACTATAGGCCTTTAATTGTTTGTTTTCTGTAGATTAAACAAATCTTTATTTTATTCTGTCTTTAATGAAGATAACCCTTAAATGGCCCCAACACTGAGGCTTGGTTCAGACCCATTTATTGTGCCCCTGGTTGACCCTTACCTCTGCATAAACAAAGAGCGGCAGGACGAGCACCGCCAGCAGCAGATCTGCAAACGCCAGACTCACTATGAAGTAGTTAGTTGTAGTTTTTAAAGCCTTCTCCATGTAAACACTGAGGCACACGAGAACATTCCCACCCGTGACAAAGAAAATCAGTAAAACCCCAAATATGAGTGCCAGGAAGTTCAAGTGTTCCGCTTCAACAACCACCTGCAGCTGCGTGGTGTTACAACTCGTCCAACTGTCTGTCATGGTTCCTGCTGCTGCACCAGATCCGTGGGCTGCTTGTCCGACCAGGAACAGCTCTGTTCAGAGGGGGTTTCATCTATAAAACCCAGATCCATTAGTTCCAATAACAGCACGAGGGTGGTGGGTCTGAGATCAACCGTGAAGAAACTCTGTGATACCGGTGTGCTCCTCTCTCTGTGCACAAAAAGGTAACCAGGCTTCATCCGACCAGATCCAGACCAGTTTCCTTTGCATTCCCTCCACTGTCAGAACTCCTGTAATCTGAACTGGGTTCCTCCAACCTGATCAGGAACAGGGGACGAATCAGAAGGCAAGAGCAAATCCGCAAATCTTCTTAGAGGATCTCTGGCTGCAAGACCAAGCAGCAGGTTCAACAGCAAACATGTCAGCAGTGGGCTGCAAATACACAAAACATTCACCTGGACCGGTTCAGACAGGGCTATAAAGACTCAAGTGTTATAAACACAAAAATAAACACAACAATAAAAAATAAATTATTAAAAAATACAAATAGACAGGAAAAAAAAAACCAATGAACTAAAATGTGTTTTAACCAGAGATTATAGTCAGTATTTTGCCCTCTGTAAGACATGCAGTTAATAAAAATAAAAATCTGTTAATAGGTTGTAAAGTCTCTGGGTGATTTGATAAATCTACTGATGAACACAGGCACTCGCTACAGAACTGCAAATATAAGTTAAAAAAATAAGAACTATGACCCACCAAAAAAAAAAAAAAATAATTTGATTTTAATTTGTCAAAATAGTTATAAAAACCCGACAGAACAAACTAACACACATCAATCTAAGTTATTGTTGCTTTTCTTTCAGCTGCACCCTTCTTCAGGGAGCAGTTCTTTCACGTGAGTTAACAGAATGGTTTGAAAATAATTTTACACTGGTTGCCCTTCTTAAGGATGTAACTTTAGGAGGGGGGGGGTATTGACTGGATCTCATTATTGTGGGGGTCATAATAGCTCAGTATTAATGTCTGAAAATAAGCTGCTTTAAAGTCAGCATCCACCATAAACTAAATCTGCCATAATGCATACTAGCTACTTACTACAAACTCATCAGTGAGTAAAACTTTATTAGTTTTACTTTTAATAATATTTCTGTATTTATTTCAGATTTAGTCAATCGTAAACCTGGTTCTTATCAAGAGGACGTGTTAAAACACTGTTTTGTCAAAGTTAAACATGAAACATCAAAGTTAATTTAACTGGAACACCATAACACCCATGTGGCCCTCAGTGAAAATGACCTAGACCTAACCTTATAGACCGGCTGCACCTCTTACATATGTTGAGGATGGCTTTTGGCTACTACCACAGCAAATTGTTTCTCTATAGGCCAACTGCACCAACGCTCTCCTAATCTGTTGTTCAGGGGAGCAGTCGTGATCAAAGGTCTGTTCTCCATCCAACGTAACGTTCCCTTGTACCCAAGCCTGTCATAGGATGTTTTCCATAAGAGAATATTCCAAAAAACCTCCCAATCAGTGAGCGTGGAGTAGCTGTCGGGCTCCTGGGCTTTGCAGTGAGCGCACGATGCTAGTGTTGAGTTCAGGTGGAAGTTGGAGAGCATTTTGGAGTAGCTCCTTAAAAAAAGTTTGAACATCCCATCCATCCCGTTCCTCGAGTACTTGATATGTTCTTAAATTGTTCCGTCTCAGCCTGTTTTTCATATCGTCACACTTGTCTGTCAGGTCCCATTCTCTCTCTTTGAAGAAGGTATTGAAGCACCAGTTCATGGTGCGATTTGGTGTCTTCTATAGTGCTGATACGAGCCTCTGTCATCCTGCTTTTGATTGTTGTTAGCTTGTCTCCCCTCTCTTTAACAGATGTCTCCAGTCTTGCCAGAAGAAGCTTGGTTTGAGTGTAGTTTTTCTAGCTTCGTCATTATCTTACACTGGGTCATGTGCATTAACTTCAGCAACACTCGTTTGCATCAGTTAGCTGTTTCAAGTTCTCACTTCTGTCTTGTTGTGGTTTTTTGTTTGTTTGTACCCTTGCTTCTGACAGACGCTGCCATATTGTTTTGAATAGAATTACAGAGTTTTGCAGTTGTTTTGTTAGGGAATTACATTTAGCGGATGGAAGCTTCTCTCTATGTATACGGATGTGTCTTGAGTCCACTTTGCTGCCAAGCCTCTGATAATAACAGGTGTACAGAGAACATTTTCTAAGTGTTGACTGGTAAATCAAAAAGTGTTGATCCTGAGACAACAGTTGTTGTGACTAGGCCATGTGTGTGTGTGTGTGTGTGTGTGTGTGTGTGTGTGTGTGTGTGTGTGTGTGTGTGTGTGTGTGTGTGTGTGT
>JARVGW010235321.1:0-10908 GCA_031762495.1 Anablepsoides rubrolineatus | reverse complement strand
AATGGCAGATCTTAAACAGTTTTGTAAACAGTGAGAGCTCCACTTTTCAACCCTCCTTTCCTTCCAATCAAAAACTGATATATATATATATATATATATGTGTGTGTGTGTGTGTGCGTGTAAGGCACTATTTTATTATGTAAGATAATTATAAAGGCTAATGTTTGCATGTCTAGGGACACAAATATAAAAAATTTAAAACATTTAAAACAGAGTTCTTTCATATTAATTACCACTGCTAGTACTATTTTGTACTATTTTTGACTTGTGTATGATTTTGCTTTATATATTGATTTGTAAATACTTGTAAAAGTAACCTCAAAGTATTCTGTGTATATATTGACATTACTTTACCTATCAAAATAACGTAATTATTATATGAATGTCTATTATGCAATTTTATAACAACATGTCTCACCTTTACAACAAAAAATCAGTTTGGAAATCCGATCCAAACTGACCAAGTTCTGGTTATTTAAACCATAAATCCACCACACACACTCATGTTAAAAGTGGGCCAGCTCCCCGACCCAACAAGGCCGTCGTGTGAGGACGTCGGTCTCCATTGGCCAACAGCGGGTACGACTTATCTAGCCTTTATATACCTATCTATGGTCTTCACAACAACACTTTGGGAGAGGGGTGCTCTGCGGGGCAGGAGCTCAGCTGCTGACTGAGCTCCAAGGAGGAGCTATAGACAATCGGTGCTTTGTATCAGCAAGTGTTTAGGCAGCTCCAAATGGCTACCACAGGAGATTTAAGGATTTCTTTAACATGTATTAATGAGTGAAAGCAATGCTCTGGGTATGTTTTTAATGAAGGATTGACATTATAATGTAATATAAAGCTCCAAAAAGTTGATTTTGCATAATACTTCCCCTTTAAAATGATTTGACTTGACAGTACTGATCAACCTATGTAGATCATTCATTCAGTATTATCCTTAAGATTATTTTATGATTTAAGGTCTTCCCTAAATAAATCAATTATCTTGCCTCAGTTGTCCAGAAGTGTTTCAATGTTTGTAGAAATCTAGATGATTACACTTTTGTTACCATCATACACAAAAAAACTTGTATTCATTTTCTTGCTAAATCCTGTGGAACTTCTCAAAACAAGTGGGATGTCAGAGGAATAACAATATTTGTAATAAACAGGGCTTGTTCAGAGGTTATTTGATTTTATCTCTGTGCCGTAACATTTAAGCTAAGTGCTCTTGTTTGAAACACAGTTTGATAACACATTTTTCTCCTTTTATGCACATTTTAAAGCATGATATAATCTGTTTATTATTCTGACTTGTCTGACTGTTTTTTTTTTCAGCTACAAAAGAGCAAAAGCATTTTTTATAAATATCATCTGAGGAACAGTTGTCTGAGGAGGTCTGATGCATTTTATATTAAAGAAAACTGATTTGTAGTTGCATTTAATAATATAAACAGTGTTTTAATGAGTCTTTTGATCCCCTGTAAATGTTATTTAAGCAGCAGTAAGATTTTTATGCCAAGAAAGAGCACCACAGATCTTTTAAACTCAAACAGAGATGGTTTGGAAGTGCAGAGGAGCCACAGCGGGTATATTACTGCTAGAGTTGCAGCTGCCTAAAAATAAATTAAAGGAAATAAATGGATGTAGAAAGGACATGAAGTTAGTTAGTGAGGACAGAGGAAAGCCAAAAGAAGATTTTAATTTTGATCCTTTTAATTTTTTATTAAGAAAACCACATTGGGTCATTTGAATTAACAAACTAGTCTCAACATTTGTGTTTTTGTACATTTTAATAGAAAAGCTCTGCTAATCTGCAAAGATCTAAAGATGTTACAAAAAAGCACACAGTGGCATCCAAAGGAAACAGCCTCAGCCTGCGCTCACTTGTGTTGAAGCAGAAAATAGAAAAGTAATTAAACTTTTATTTAGGTGTGTTTAAAATTTAAACTGTGATGGTATAAAAAAAAAGCATCAGAGTTTATAAAATGCCAGTTCAGTCACATGGAGTCCAACTTTTCACATGATGTTTCTGCTATGAAGTGTCTGAAATATAGAGCTTCCATATGTATTTTTTTTTTACTTTTTGTCTAAATTGATCGCTTGTGTTTGTAGAAATTATAATTTTTTGTCCTTTGTTAAT
This sequence comes from Anablepsoides rubrolineatus, assembly GCA_031762495.1. Classification (NCBI taxonomy): domain Eukaryota; kingdom Metazoa; phylum Chordata; class Actinopteri; order Cyprinodontiformes; family Rivulidae; genus Anablepsoides; species Anablepsoides rubrolineatus. The sequence continues at coordinate 8,780 of JARVGW010235321.1, read as the reverse complement.
TTTGTCTACAGAATAAAATGTACCACCACCAAAATTCACAGCACACTGTTCCTGATTTAGCTGCATATTTTGATGCATTTCTTTATTTCCAAAGCTGTAACAAACATTTTGATGGAAATAAAAGAATAACTAATAAACAGCAGAAGTATACTTCAGTGTTTATGCACTAGCATCCTTAAATAATAATGATAAAAAAAGGACTTGATTGTTCACAGGTTCTCAATATAAAAACAGAAAACTCCACTAAAGCTCCATTCAAATTTAACACCTGATGTAAAAAATATATCTAATCTAAAATATTTTAAAACAGGATGAGTTCTTCCTTTCAGGGTCATTGGTGCCCACATCCAGCAGTCACAGTGCGAGGGGCGGGGCACACCCTGGACAGGTCACATGTCCATCACAAGGCCACACAAACAAGACAACCATTCATTCACTCACACCTAGGGACAATTTAGAGTTATAAATTAACCTAACATTCAAGGGCGTAGGAATGAGTTTACTATTGGGGGGACACATAATATTGGAAACCTGAAAGTTTCGTAAATTGTCTGTGCAGAAATATGTCATAAAGTAACTACACTGCAAAACGTTCACAAGATGTGTTTTGATATTTTACTTCTTTTCTCAAATGTTTCTCGGAAAATGGGGTTGTGGACAAACCAACAACAAAAAGGCTTTAATAGAGCTGCACAGTTCTGTATATTGTGAAAATATCATCACAATATCACTGTACTCAATATTTACAAAGGACAGCTTGGAGTGCAGTAATTGTTGACTAATGTATTTAAAAAGTTTTTAAGTTGTATTTTTCATGTTAATGCAATATTTACAAAATGTAAGGCTTAATAAATGAAACCATTTAGAGAAAAATGCATTAGTTTGAAAAATCATAATGAATAAATATGGAAATATATTGTTTAAAACAACATCTAAAAATCTTGAACACCAGAATTAATGTGGCTGCATAGCAGCTGCTTGACCTGACAGAACAGTGGCCGTTCTGTGATTCTCCAGAACTCACAGAAACCCAGCTCTGCACTGTGAGTGATCCACAGGTGTTCACATGTGTTATCTTATGGTGCATTTAAAGATGGCTCGGAAAAACGTGTTACCACATCTTAATAGCAGATTAAACAGTTGTACAGGTTGAAAAAAGTGTGATGGAACAGAGGGTACAGAGACGGAAAGTGAGGGGGACCTGTCCCACGCGTACCCTATGTCCATTACGCCCATGGTCTCAGTGTTAACTCTGTGGTCAGTTCAGTTTACCCCTAGTGGCTGCGGGGCCCTAAGTAAGCAGCCGCTTAGTTTGCTTATGCCTTGGGCATGAATGTGTCTATACCAGGTCAGTTTTAGATGTTTTACCATTAATAGTAGTGATTCTTGTTCTACAGCTGCTGTCTCACATATTTGATCATCTTGTGTTCTTTAAGATGTAAAGAGCATAATCCTGTAACACTTTCTCTCTTATGTTCTGCTCTGTATCTGCTGTTAAGGTCCAGCTCTCACACCCAGAGAGCAAAGAGAAGAGTACCAATCATTAAAAACCTGACCTTCACAGGGAAGCTGATGGAGCTGCTTTTCCAGACACTGTCTTATCATGGCTGTTGTTAAACCAATCTTTAATTTTATTTCCTTTGTGGAGCTGCCATCTTGACTCACAAAAGTCCCAAGGTAGTTGAAACCTTTAACTTTTCCAGTGTTTGCACACACATTTTGATGTTTGTTGGTATTAAATAGTTTTCTCAGCACTTATCTCTGTGCATTTTGCCTTTTTTACATTCTTCAATCTGGTTCTTGAAGTTCTGTTTCTTGTTTTCCTATCAAGTCAATATCGTCAACAAAGTGAAGTTTGGGTTGGATCTTCCTCCAAAACTAATGAAGGTGTGAAAAGCTTGGATTTTACTTCAGTAGGACGTAAGACAGCGGGTTGGAGATTGTGTCATTTTGTTCGTCTTTTTCCTGATCGAGTATAACCTGGGCGGCTGTGGCAGAGTGGTTAGGGGAGTCGTCCTGGAACCAGAAGGTTGCCGGTTCAATCCCCCATCCAGTTGTCTCAGTTGTTGTGTCCTTGGGCAAGACACTTCACCCCTAATGCCTCTGATGTGTGTCCCATCAGTGTATGAATGTGATTGGCACTGATTAGTCTCAATAGATGATCACATGTTAGCTTTGTAGAGACATGATAGAGTGTTGTGTGAATGGGTAAATGAGGACACAGATTGTAGTAAAAGCGCTATATAAGTACAGTCCATTTACAAATGAGCTGAGGATGCTGGGGGCTAAAAATTATCATAGATCCTCCCTCTGCCCTCCCACAGCTCATATAAGTACATGATTAGCAATAAAGATTGCTGGATTTTGTGTTATATGTATTTTTTATCACTCAATGATCAGTGTCATGTTAGGTGAATAAGAGTCCTCGGTGGAAAAACTTTTTTTTTAAAACGGTGGTGATGGAAAAAAAAAGTGAAAATCTAAAAATCAGTTGCGTGCTCACGTTCAAATCAGCCGCTTATCTAGTTCTTTTAACAATTGGCTTCAGGAAAATATTGTTTTAAACAAGATAAGCTGCAGAAGGCTGATTAATGTTTCAGCTCCTCAGTGCTTCAGCAGCTGCAGTGTTCCTCATGAACAAACACACCCATAAAGTTCAAACCAATCACATGCTCCGAGCTGCAAGGTCCACATCTCACAGTTCTGACTGGGGGCAATGCACAAGACTGCTGTCACCGGGGATAGCAGCAAGAGAGCAGACGGAAGTTGCACAAGTCTTTGTCACTTAGCAGGGGGAACGAAATGTGCGACTCGAAGTATAAACCAGGCTAAAGTCTTGTACTTTAATATTTCCCAAGATGTTGTTTGTTTGGGAAAAGGAGGCAGCCTTGACCTTTGACCTGGTGTCAGAGCAAAGATGTAAAGACCTTTTTGTTCCTCAGATTTGCTTCTGGTCAGTTAACATTTTCAAACCTAAATTTAATTAAGTACTTCTGGAAATTACCTCAAAACCATACCCACGTTGTGTTATGTACATTTAAACAGAAATATGTATTTGTGGGTTGTGACTGGTTTTCAGGGATGGATTTGTCTCTGCTTCTCCTGCTTGCACACCTGGATATTTACTTACCTGTGTGTAAGCTGATGATTACTGACCTACTTCTTAAGGCTGAAGGTTTCCCTCAGCTGCTGCCTCAGGAGTTGTGTTTGTTCTATACGCCTCCTTTTGTGGAGGAGTCGTCTTCTGAAGACTTTTTGTCACCCTTGGGGAATAAAAAAAAGAAAACCGGCTCAGAAAAAGTAGAAATTTTGCTTTGGAGAAAACATTTCATGTGTACTTCCCTACTTCCCTTCTTTCCACTACACACAAATAAGACAATTCATCTGTACTCCTTGCTTTTATGACTTTACTATACTATAATAATAATAAACCTTCCTTTTATTCCTTCATATGCAGATATGATTTGGTCCTTGAAAGATTCTCACTTTGTTTCATTTTATTTAAATTGTGTTAACAAAATCCTGCTACTGTAATCAAATCTCAGCTGTTATTTTAATTTGAAGACATGAAGTCTACAAATATTTCTGGACTGGAAAAGTTAACCTGATGTTATTTTCCTCCTAACCTCATTAAAACATATTACCTGCTATCCTCCGTCTCCTGACTGCAGCAGGTGAAGCAGAGCAAAAAGGAAACCTGTCAACAATCAACAATTTGGAACACTAACATCCCTATCTGCAGGTCATATTGTTGTTATTTTATTAACTTCATGTTGTTATATGAAGCTCTACTGGAAAGCGGAGCTTGTTATGTTACACATTTGCAGTGTCTGACACACTAAATGAGCTTTTGTGCCTTTATGCAAACACAAGCCAAAAGACACGTCACCGTGATATCAAGTTTCAATCTGCACACTGACAGAAAGATTACACACATCACCAGATGGCAGAGCCTAACCTGATGAGTTGTTCTCTGGGAGCAGAAGGGACACACTACTTACAAGGTAAAAGTACAATCAATCACTGGCAAACAAAAAGCATCACTAAAGTCACTGGAGCGGTTCATGAAGCAGCTGGGATGAGGGTCAGCTCTTCCAGATCTGAGTCCATGGTCCTCTGTGAGAAAAGGGTGGATCACTTTCACTGGGTTGAGGGTGAGGTTCTTCCTCAAGGTGAGGAGTTTGAGTGTGTTGGGGTTTTGTTCATGAGTGTGGGAAGAATGGAGTGTAAGAATGACAGATGTATTGATGCAGCATCTGCATTACTGCAGTCTTTGCCAGTTCTTTGTGGTGAAAAGAGAGAGGAGCTGTAAGGCAAAGCTCTCTGTTTACTGATCAGTCTACATTCCTACCCTCACCTATGGTCACAAACTATGGGTAGTGACTGAAAGAACTAGATAATGGATACAGGCGGTCAAAATGAGTTTTCTCCACAGGGTGTCTGGACTCTCCCTTAGTGATAGGGTGAGAAGTTTAGTTGGTCAGAAGGGACTCAGAGTAGAGCCGCTGCTCCTCCACATTGAGAGGAGACAGTTGAGGTGGTTCATCTAGTTAGGATCCCTCCTGGACGCCTCCCTAGGGAGGTGCTTCAGGCAAGTCCAACTGGGAGGAGACCCCAAGGAAGACCCAGGACACGCTGGAGAGACTATGCCTCTCGGCTGGCCTGGGAACTCCTTGGAGTTCTCCCAGAAGAGCTGGAAGAGGTGGCTGGGGAAAAAAGAGGTCTGAGCCTTGGTTACAAAGCTGTGACCCGACTCAGGATAAGCAGAAGATTTTGTGCCAGTTTTTCTACTGTAAAAAAAGAGTTTCTTTTCTTTTTATACAACTTTATTTTCCTCTGGGATTAGAGTGTAAGGGACGCATCACTTACAAGATTACTACTGTTTGAGGTATAAAGTTATGTATGAAAATTATATGTTTTTTTAAACAATGATTGGTTTTAGTCCTGGGAAAAGGAAAATCCACTTTTTTTCAATTCTAGGGTTTTACATATCAGGACATGATGGGGTCTTTACCCGGCTCTAAGTGTATAAATACACAATGTATTCCATTGTGTTATTTCTTAAAGAGGAAGCTAAAGTAACTCCATGATCCAGCAGTTTGTAAAACATTTATAGCAACATTAACTCTCAGTAGATGTCTTCTGTTTATGTCACGTGGTTATGGAGGGTTTATGGCCCACTTTTCTTTACATTACTTCTGTTCATTGAGGTCTGCAGAGCTCCCCTAACATCTGCAGACCTTAATATTATGATCAAACTCAGGTCTGGACTTTGACTGGACCATTACAGCACCTTGATTCTTTTCTTTTTCAGGTGTTCTGTTGTAGATTAGCTGTTGTGTTTCATCATGACCCAGTTTGGTCCAAGTTTCAGCTGTCAGACAGACGGTCTCACGTGTGACTGAAGAATCCTTTGGTCTACAGAGGAGTTCATGGTCAACTCGATGCCTGTAAGGTGTCCAGGTTCTGTGGCTGCAGAACAAGCCCAGATCATCATACCTTCACCACTGTGCTGACCATTGATTTGATGGGTTTGTGTTGATATACTGTTTGCTTTTCTTGTCTAACCTCTAATTTGAGTTTAGATTAAAACAATGTTTAGTATGTGGTAAAGATCAGATCTTTTAAATTATGTCCAGCTAAAAACCCAAGAGTTGAATAAGAGGTAAAGATTTTTTTCTCATGACTATGATGAAAATTATGCAATTGATTAATTAAATTTTAGGTGTTTTATAAATATTATGGTTTGCTAAGGACACATGAGCTTAGAGCAGCAGCAGCAGGAGTTAGAAGCCATTTTGTTTTGTTTAGTCTCAGGGCCACAGACTCTGGTCCTGAGACTCTGAGGATGAAATGGACTTTTTAGATCTGAGAATAAACATTTCAGCTCAGAACTGGACTCGATTTTCAGTGCATTATTTGGGCCAATTTTAGAACATTTCCTAACAACTATAAAACTGTCTTTTTGTACCAAGAAGCAGATATGCAATGCCTCATATGCTGACATGAACCCACATCACCTGCAATCATTCACAATTACTTTAACACATTCTTATTACTAGTTAAAATTGCAAAAATGTTTTCATTTTCATTAATAAACACAAAGACGAACTTGCTTTGAACATTTTTCATTCAGAAAAGGAGACCTGCTCCTGATATCTGAGGAGAAATCTGTGCATGGACAAACACAGAACCAGGAAGGATGCCACTAATTAGCACATTTCCCTGACACACCGAGGAAGAGGTCAACATCTTCCACAAAAAGAGAAAATAATAAAACGCCAAAAGCTTTTCTTAAAGAAACGTTATTGTCGGTTGAGGAAGAGAAACAAAGACTTCAAAGAGAAGCTGTCTCATTGATCTTTAAATATCCTGAAGAGTAAAAAAAGTGTATTAAATAGATTACATAATGCAGCGTGGTGTTGCAATGGCTCAGTCATACACTTTCACAAGCTGTAACAGCTAAAATAAAACCTGTTGTGGTAACCAGCTCAGTGACAGCTAAAAAAAACAAGCTTGTCCCTTAAAATTCAGCTGAACCAACACTTATGAGTCATAACAGTGAGCAATAAAGTCCATGACGATGAAATGTTACACTTCTTTCTGATTAATTTACTGACAGCATGAAACATTACGACATTTTCAAAGTGATTTGTACTACTGGATAGAGGTAAACTTAAAATCCTAATGTTACCTAGCAACAAGGTATTTTATCTCTCTCAAAGACCAATCACAGATAGCTCTGACCTGAAGATGGAAAGTAATAAATACTTCTCATTGTGTGAAGTAGTGTAATGATCCCTGAGGAATCACATCTAAACCCTGACTTCAGATCTTTACAGTATCTTATATTTTAGCTCCTTCACATCAGAAACACTTCATCTGATCAGAACCACAAGCTGTCTGAGTCACTTCACAAGTATTTGTATAAAACCACTGCCATCCACTGGCAACATGTTGAACCGACTTCACCTCGAAATACTTGCTTTTATGTCGATATAACAGTAAGCTTTTTGGAGAAAGATTCTTCAGTCTAGAGGTTTAAAAAAAAAAAAAGATTTTGTTACATAACGTGAAGTCAACCTTGGATTAGTTAGAAAAACTGCAAAAGGAGGTTTGTATGACTCAGAGTTGGAAAATAATGCAAAGAAAGTACTGTCTACATAAGAGTAAATGTTAAAAGAAACTGAAACTGTTTACTCATTTTGTAAATAACCCAGCTATCACCTGTGAAAAAAGAAGTTTGGAAACATAAATATAAAGTGTTCAAGACATTCTTATTATAATAGAATACAGAAAAGGAAGAAGAAGAAGACAGAAAAACATCGATTTAAAGCCTATTTGTGTATTTTATTTTAAAGCTGAGATGATTGATTGGCAACAGTCAAACATCATCTGAAGAATGTAATAATATTATTTTCCCCCAGAGGGAGCAATTGCCTACAATAAAGAGCAAAGAAATTCCACTCCCTGTGTGGACATATTCAGGTCTGACTAATTTCAGTTTGTTTATTACAACAGGCCTTATGAAATTGATATGCTCATACAAAGATCACAAAAGTAAAGTACTATAAAATGTAGTTATCATTGTGTTGTAATTATATTCATAAAAAACTGCTTGTATCAGTTTACTTTTACTCATCATAAGCATAATGTAATATTATTTTAAGGCTGATCATGACTGATTTGTAGTGTTTTTTATTGATTTTTTTAAGTGGAATGATTATTAAATATTAAAGTCATTTCATTATAATAATGATTCCTAAACAGGGGTGGTTATGGGAGCATATTACAGGGGGTACGTGGAAAAGAAATAGGACTGAGATATGTAGGGCCCTATGATTTCGATAATGCAGAAATTGAAGACGGAATCACAGAATTAACACAAATGGAATCCAGTATAAAACATGGAATCTCACAGAATTGTCAAGATCCGTGTCTTTGATTTCTTGTTTTTTCTAGTGTTTCCCTGTTCCCCTGTGTTTTCTCTGCCCTCAGCCCCGCCTTCGCCCACCTGTTTCCTCTTGTGTCTACTCCAGGTGTTTCTTGTTGTCTTAATTAGTTTTCCCCTTTATAGCCTGTGTTCTGTCCTCAGTGTTTGTCGGATCATTCTGTTTCGTGGATCTGTTTTGTTGCGTGGATTGTGTTCTGTCTGGTATCCTGTGAGTACTGAGTATTTTGAGCTGCCTCGCCAGCCTTTTTGTTTATTATTAAAGTTTTTTGTTCACTTTGAGCCTGCCTGCGCCCTGGGTTTATTCCGTGCTGCCGATCCCAACATGAATTTGCTCATTTGAGTGAGTTTCTGACATATTTTGGACACTGCTGTTTTCTGCCATTGCCTGGTTTATTTATTTAATTACTTATTCACTTTCAAAGCAATGTTTTTATCTTTATGTTTATTTTGGGATGAAAAAAAATGCCTGAGAATTAAAAGTTCTAGGGGGTTAAATAAATAATGTTAATTTAATGATCAATTCTTGTACATTATAGTTTTGGAGAATCATTATGTTTGACTGAAGGGGTACTAGTGGTAAGTGCAAAATGGCTCAGGGGTACACAAGTCTAAAAAGGTTGGGAACCACTGGTCTAAAGCCCTGAAACATTCCAGCACTTTCAGGAATTTGGACAGTTCCTTCAGCCCTTCACACTGTCTAAAGCAGGAATAATCACTTACCCTCCTCGAGGTCTGCAGCCCTGAATGTGTTACTTGTTTCTCTTCTCTGACACACCTGATTTGAATGAATAGATGATTATCAGGCTTCTGCAGAACTTGGAAGAGG
>JARVGW010235280.1:0-10915 GCA_031762495.1 Anablepsoides rubrolineatus | reverse complement strand
AGTTGATGGAAACACGTCTGATTCGCATTGCTTCGTTTTTACATAATTGCGAAACAGTTAAAATTCGCTAAAAATTCCAATTAAATTTGGATGGAAGCACGGCTAATAACTCAACAACAAAGGCTCTCATTGGAAGAGACACGTGACAAATGCCACCTAAAGCTAATAGTGATCAAGATCCCGCCTCCCCGATGTAACCACAGGGTTTGTGTGTGTCTGTGTGTGTTAGCTGTCCAGTGAACAGAGATCTGACAGCAAAATATAAATAAATAAATAAATAAATAAATAAATAAATAAATAACAGTGTTAACGCACCTTAAAAGAATTATTGCTGTTAAGCGTTGACTGCATTAACATGCCCAGCACTAGTTTAAATCTTCGCCTAAATATAGTTCCAATATATATATTTTTTATCTGATTCTCAAGCTCAGGCAAGAGTAGACAAGATATTTTATGGTGGGCAATCCCTACAATAAACTGTAGAGGTTAGCATTAGCCTCCAGTAGCCCATTAAATTGTCTACAGTCAAACATTTGTCCATTTCCATTCATGCAGTTTACTTCATGTAGTAGCACAAGAGGAGTTTTCTTAGTCTACAAAAAATCTTTTAAAACTTTAATAGCCACTACAAAATGGCTGACTCAATATATAGTGCATTAAATAATGAATGAGTGGTCAATAAGAACACAGTCACTGTCTAAAATTGTTGAATAAAACAGTAACAATGATAATAATTAACTGAAGTACAAATATTTGGTTATTACTCAATTTGATGACCATGTTAAACTGACCTTTTTGCGAATGTAATCCTGTGAGCGTTCCCTTAGCTCCTGATGGCCATAAGCATCTGCAAACATGAAGACGCCTATGCAGTTCTGCGGGTCGAGCCGGCTGATCATGAACTGGGCACACTGATCCTGCAGAGCTGGAATCTGGAAAATGCTGGCTGCCGTGAACAGGGCCTGGACATTGGACTCAGAGAGCGTGACTCTGGACGTGTAAGCATAGTCTAGAACCAGGTGCATGGATTCCGATTCCACCCCAACAATTCTGACCTCACGCTGACTGCTCTCTGTAAGGCCGCTGGTGAACATGGACCTAATAGTGAAGATAAGAAAACATAAATGCAATTAAAACAATCCATTCATGTTATAAACTAATAGACACAAAAATATAAATTATCTGGTATTCAACAGCCACAATAACTTGCCATTGAGTAAAGTTTTCCAGTAACTAATTTGTAAAAACAAATACTTGGGCAAAGTCAACACTTTGTACCTAAAATATGGGCTGATTGCTGCGAGGACGTTTCGGTGACATGAGAAGGTCTTGCCATGGTCCACTTCTACGACAATGTCTGTTAGCTGTGCTTCATCATACAAAGCTTTGAGCTGTTGAAGAATGTTACAGGCATGCATAGCATCGACCCCATTGAAGTTGGTCACTGGAGGTGTCCCATTCTGTACTTGTAACAGCTTCCCTACCTCTGAATAAGAAAAAGAGAGAGAAAATGTCACTATTTACAGTAAAAAAATAGAGACACACACAACATAACAGAATCCTTCATCATTAAAATATATCCTCATCAGCTGTGTTGGCCATCTTGGATTGGGTTGACTCCAAAAGGTAATCAGTTGTAGATGTACATCTAATTATTACTTATTACTAAAACGTTTATCGTTAAAATCAATCAAGTGGTTCATGAGAACAATTCTCAGCTACAACCAAATTGCAGCACTAACATCTGTAAAACGGCTTAAATAAAAGCTATTTTTGTGTTTTCTATAGTTAAATGTGTCAGCCATCTTGAATTAGGTTCCCAAAAGCAATCCGTTTTAGAAATACATAATGATTGTTTCCTCAACGTTTTATTAAAATATGTTTAGTGGTTCATGAGATGTTTTAGTAGCAGATCTGGTGCCAATTAATTATTAGCTAAAATATGTGTAATTTGTCAGCACTCAGGATGTATTTCAGATTATTCTTAGCTGCTGCCACACCAAATTTTAGGTCAATATCTGTAAAACTGACTATTTTATATTTATTTCTGTGTTTTTAGAGCAAGTTGGCTGTGGTAGCAATCTTATTTTCAGTTGACGTTAAAAGTTAATCTGTTATAGGTGTAAATCCAGTGATTACTTAATGCTTCATTAAAATTTGTATGGTGCTTCATGAAATATTTTGGTAACAGAGACATAAACAAGTGCATACACAGATAGCAACATTATCATCCGCCTTCACCTTTCAGCAGCGGGTAATAATTAGTTAACTTGTGTGTTTGTGACAACACCCAACAAGATTATGGACCTTCACAACATTAATCTAGAAACAAACTCACCAGATATGTCAAAAAAGTCTACAATAAATTTACAAATTACTAATACAAGGAATAAAAAATAATGCATAGTTGATAAACCCTCTTGAATGAGTAATTTATATATTATGTAAACATGTTACCCAGTTTACATTTAGTGAGAGGTTTCCTAAAAACATTTAAGACCCTTAATCAAACTGTTACACTGAAAATTGTAACTATTATTTATTTTGTCAAAAATAAATATTGTGCATTTCCAGTCTCACTTTAAAATAAAACATGCTACAACATCAAAGCTCATCTAGGAGTGATTATTTAAAACTTGCATGGATTAATAGTTATTTAGTCACAATGAATATTATCAGATGTAAACCTCAGAATATTTGTTGACATTTCTAACTTTGCTTTGTGTCTCTAATTGGGATATTAAAGTGACATATGGACATATAACCTTGTGGATTCAGTGGTCTTTCCATTAATAGCAACTGCAAACTTTAGCATGTCTATTTTTAAGTTAATGCTATAGCGTGTTGTCTGAGTGACACCGCAACTTTTTTATTTTTTTCAATTTATGAACTGCACCAGTGCAGCTCAGTTCGTTTCACCTGCTTCTGTGGAGAAACTTTTCATTCAATGCGTCGTACTGAGCAGCACTTATCTCATTACTGACAGGACAAAGGCTGGAAGGATGAATACAAACTGTCTCGCCAGGTGGTAGCTAACTTGCTACCACCTCGAATGCCCGGTGTCTGCTGCAACACTTTTGAGCATCGAAACGAGCCTAAAAATAAAACTCGAAAAAACGCAAATTACCTAAAAGTTGAAGCTGCGTGTCCTGTCGTGTTTACTAAACAAAACAGTAAAACTTTAATTTAGTTTAGTCGACCTAAAAGCCCAACTTTATGGAGCCATGTAGGCAACAAGCTAATATTAGCAAGCATTCTTTGACAACATTGCAATCCGTAAGAAACGAGAAGTGTCGCTAGTGACCATGTATATACATCGTTTATAAATATTTTAGCGATATCGTTAGCTTATTGTTGTTAAGAACAATAATTACGACTACTTGTCCAACATCCGTGTCTTGTCACAATCAAGTGTTTACACAATCAGCTGTGGGGGCCAAAAGTTAGCCGCATAGCTAATGTTAGCAGCAAGGCACACGACAAACAACACTTGGAGTAGTCGCAAAAAGCGAGATTTTTTCTTAGCGAGCTTACAGCATGTCACGACTTTTAACTAATCTGAGAGGCTTCAGTCGATGAGCAGTTTAAACACTAAAACTACAACTTTTAAAAGGTGTCACTTCAGTGTGGTCAGAACAAAAAACAATGAAGACTTTGCTAACCTCCACTGGCAGCCATTCTCCCCCAGTCTGTCTCTCTCGGCAGACCGAGAAACGTCAGTGAGTTCACACCGGAGCCCCGGAAACAAGGAAGAGCCAATCAGAAGAGGCCATCGAATCCTACAGCCAATCATATTCCGCCTGTCTGTTCACAGGGGGTGGGGGAACAGTCAACGTTGTGTGGGTTCATTTTTCACTCCTGCAGCCAAAGTTGGAGCAAATTAACAATTAAAATAAAGTATTCCATAACAAGAAAAAAAAGTTGATAAAAGCGGTACTAGAAGTTTGAAGTAATACATTATTGCTGTCTCATTTATATAACAAATAAAGTTTTGTAAATGCAAATAGTTGATTCTGTAAATAAAATGTGAATAATTGCAATCAATCAAAAGCTACAGGGTGAATAATGCCTTGCTATTGTATTTTAATGATAAAAGAAACATGGAACGCACATATCAATGGACTTTCAAAATATACAAAACAGGACTTGTCATTCTATTGCAGAATGTAACAGCTCATGGCTTTCTCTAAACTCTTAATAAAGTGGGATGCTTTTAAAATATCAAGAGGTTGCAGTTTGTGGAAACATTTGCATGTTAATTCATTGCAGCAGCAGTTGGAGACTTTTTTTCCTCATGTTACTGCAATACATTACAGGCATTGCTTAAGGTCACAGAGTTCATGTTTTTAGGGTTACTACACACCTCCCAACCCCCACCTCAAACACGCACACACCCTCTCCACCCAACCCCCACATAACAAAACAATTGTTTTGACTAATTCTAAGAGATAAGTTTGTGACAAAGGGAACAAGTGGCCTTCACCTCTAAAATTATTTATTTTAGTTTTTTTTAACGTTTCACAAATCCATTACTTGCAAATTTGATAACAAAACAGGACAAATGCAACAGGTTGAAAATACACATTATTTAGTTAATTTGTACAAAGTTTTACAAAAGCCAACAAAAACAGCATTCACATTCTGTAACTGAACATGTTTAACTAATCAAAATCATTTGCTTGTTTCTAACACTCAAAAGCTAGATGGTATGTTTGGGTTATAAAAACCAGAGGAATTGTGTGATTCTGGTTTTCTTATTCCTTTAAGCCAGTTTTGGCTGCAGCTGCTGCAGACTGGATTGAACATTGTGAGAAAACAAGTGCTGCAGTCTCAATGAGTTATGAGTATTTGTGAACAGAAAGCAATGCAGTCATGCAAAAAAGGGGCAAATTTGTTAATCAAGTCATTTTTTTGCATGCACAGCTCACAAAAACACATTCTATGCCATGCACATTATTTTATTGCCCATCTCAGCTGAGTTTGTAGCAACTTTGGCAGCCACCTGCACATTTCTGCTTGATCTACCAGGGTACACTTTAGAAGTGAAGATAAGCAGATTCAAACAATGTTTGCCAAAAAACACAAGCACATCATGTTGTTCTTTGCACCTGTTGTAGTTGTTGTGCTACACAAACACAATGTAAACTAATAATTAATGTGGCGTAGAAGCACCCCTGGATATTTAATGGCATCACAGACCTATTCAGCCGGGTGCAGTAAAATGTCACGACTCTTTCCATTATTCAGCCACACCACAACTCTCTGACTCGGGTCTACCAGGTGTTTTAATATTGCTTGTTTGTTTCCTTGATGTGGGCAAGATTGTCAAAGCATGACCGCCCAAAAGTACTACCCAAGGAAATCACAACACAGCGATAAGTGCAGTAACGTCACAAAACACTCACCATTTTCTGTCAAAAAATGTCATGGCCAAGTCGAGGCCACCTTCCCTCTGCTGGTCAGAGCTCTTAAATTGAACCCTTTTGGTCTAGCTCTGTCTGTTGGCAGCACCTGGGGGTCCAGAAGCTCAATACAAGTATCAACAGTTTAAAAAGCTGTTTGGCAGAGAAGATTTGGCCATTTTTTCATGTGCGCAACCCACATACTCAGCTCTGCTCATCTCACAAATGCATGTTCCTTACAAATGTGGTACATTTTAAAAGGGAAATTAACAGGCTTTCCAAAGGCATAAGACTTATTCCCAGGAAATTGCAAAATCCAATGACTTAGTGAGCGCAGTTGCCTCACACCAAAAGATCCTGGGTTCAGGTCTGCATGTTCTTCTTGTGATTGCGTTGGTTTTCTCTGGGTTTCCTCCCACAGTCTAAAAACATTCATGTTGGGTTGCCTTCTGGCCCAGGCTTCTCTTACAAAAAGATCTGTGATCTTAATGGGATTTGCCTTGTTAAAGTATAAATGCTGTGGTTGTGATGTTGTAAAAATGGTGGTTTTGATTCTTATGAAGGGAAGGCTTTCATGATCGATGTCTCTCTCTGGACAAATGGCCTGCAGTCTGCTAATGTCTGATCTTTAGTTCGACTCAGCTTGGTTGGAAACTTGGCCAAGTGGAAGAGGGTGGGACCATCTAACGTTGTGCCAAATTGTCCAAAGCAGGGCTGATATGTGAGCACTGTAAACGATTTATCCTTAAATTTACAGTAACTTAATGACAATTTTTATCCAGTAACTTACTATAGTTTTTACAGTAGTTTCACTGTAAATACATAAAGTAGTTACTGTATTTTTTACAGTAAAATTGCTGTAAAAACTAAATACAGTAGTTACTGTATTTTGTATTTACAGTAAAACTAATGTAAAACTAAATATAGTAGTTGCTGTATTTTACTGTAAAACTAATGTAAAAGAAACTACAGTAATACGTAATAAAGTAAATAACAGCAGCTGTACTGTAAAATAAAATGTCGTACTATTTTGTTGTCTTTGGTACACTGAAAAATGAAGAAATAGTTTATTACTGCAAAATCAAACTATTTCAATAGATTTTTCTCAACTATATTCCAATATTATTTATGAGAATTAGTTTGTTGAAAAAAACTTAAAATGACAACTATTTTCCTTTAAATAAATTAATTTACTATAAAATGGTACAATAAAAACACATCACACTTTTAAATGTCAAACCTATAAGTTAAATTGCATATGCAGTCAACAACTAATACCAAGTTTTTAGGTATTTTAGGTAATCTAACAAATTTAGATTTAGGTAATCTAACAAATGTAAACTGATTTAATAAACACTATAATAAAATGAACAAACTCATTAAAAAATGGTTCATAAACAAACTTTGACATAGAAATAATAAGTCACAAAACACAAACTAGTAAAAGAGTACTTCAAGAAAAAAAGTTTAACATTAAGAATGCAAAAGTAGAATACTACAATTTAAAAAAAGTCTCAGTAACAGACTTTAAAAACCATTATAAGTGGATTTAAGCTCATGTACAGTGAGTATCTTTAAATGAACTCCAGGTTTGAGGCTGTCTCATTATGATCCAAAAATCCAGAGTTGATGTGAAGTCCAGCTGTAGGACCACCTTAATCTTCAAGGCCAGCATCCACTTCTTTACAGTCACAAAGAAACAGATATTTAGAGATTACACTTTGTTCACAAAAAGAAAAACTTTGAGAACGTTACAAATTTGACTGAAGTTACCAAGTGTTTTCAAAGTGGGCTTTTTTTTAAGCAAACAGATAAAAATAGCAGCCTTCCTAAATCCTCCTCATGTCCATCCACTGGTTCACAAGATATTTTTCTAACACATACAGTCAACGGCACAATTGCTCAACTTTCATGGAGGTGGATAAAAACTCACACATGAAATAATTCATAAGGTTATTTTTAAGGTTTGACCAAAACTCCATCATTTCTCAACATGAGGTAATCTGAGTTTAAAATATGAAAGACGGTTCAATGTGTAATCCTTAAAGGAGTGATAGGCTTTTAATTATTTATGTTTTTTTTTTTTATTGTAAGACATTTCATTTGGAGATGGTTCACTTTAAAGCTAGCATTGATTAAAGACTTAATGATTTTGTTGTAACATACAAAACAAACTGTAAAGAAATTAAATGTTAAACTGGAATACCTCCTCCACACAGTCGTCAGTAAGCAGTGCTCCTGGTGGTAGCTGATTATTCATCATGATTTGAACTTTTTTTTATCTGTGCTGCGGTGGGTCAATTCAGATTCATGTGGCAGCACCTGCAAACCTCCTGCTGTCCAGAGAAACAGACTAATTGCTGTTTATTGAACACTTTCATTACACCGCAATCCCCTCGTACCGAGGCGCTGTCATTTAATCACTTCAGATTGTAATTAGATTTTATCTATTAATCGGATGTATGAGCATGTTTGATAGAGGCATTGTTTGAACACAGCACCAGTTGCATTCAGTCAGTATCCAGAGTCTGAGTTTCCTCCCTGTAGGAAAGGACCATTTTTGCTTTGAAGAAATCCCCACATCTTTTTCTGCTTATCCAAACCTTTTTCAACGCCTCTACAACTAAAATTTAATTACATGCTTGAACCTAAATGGATGAAATTACAATTGATTGTTTGTTTGAACAACATTCAAGATTTTAGTTGGAAAATTTCAGGGCAAACACACCTATAAATCTGTTGTACAGAGCAACTTTTAACTTGTGGAACCCATCTTCAGTCAACATCAAAATGATCACAAAAGTGTGTTGAAGTAGAGAGTCTGAAAGATACATGGAAGAAATGAAAATTGTTTGTTACCTTGCATGTCACAAATAAAAATCTTCAAGAACCTGTTAGAGGTTGAGGTGAGTCTCAGATACTACCACACCGAATTGTAGCTCAATATTTGTATAATTCACACAATTTATAAAAAACACATAAGGACATAAAAACAGCATAAAATTAGGTTTAAGCATGCAGCCAAAATCCCCCCCCCCCCAAAAAAGCTAAAACTGGGCTATTAAACAACTCCTGTTTCCACATGCAGCTCAGGATTCCTGTAAGATTTTTATAGCAGTGCCATCATCAACACTGTGCAGGCTTGAAATCCTCTTTAACGCTACAGAATGCTGTCAAATAACAGAAGAAGAGACAAATAAAAGTACAGCTGCAATCTTAGCGATCAATTTCACTTTCTTTTTTTCTTCTTCCAATTTCTTCCCCTTCAGCCACAGTACGGCCTGTGAAATTGGGCCTAGCTGCTGTTGAGGCAAAGAAAAAGGCTTCCTGGTGCTGCTGTTATTTGATGATAGCTCTGGTTTTGGATTATCCACCCTCTGATATCACCTTTTTTTTTTCCCACAAAAAAATGAAATTGATCACCTGATATCTCCACTTTCTTCTCCATCTTGCACACAATTTCTTTGGAAAACTGAAAAGAGATTTATTAATATTATTTTTGAACTATTATAGTATGCATTTACAATATTTCAGGCCACAGAACAAAAGAAACAACCCAAACAAAGAAGATTTTTTTTGGGGGGGCAGATAATTTATAGAAATAGATGACATTGTCTTTGGTTGCTTACCCTCACAGCCACAGAAAAAGATGCACATTTATCCAAAGTATTACTATATATTTGTCACTATTAAAGCCTTGGTAAGGCACCTTGAGGATCCATGTTCTGTGGTAAAATGCTTTATTTTCAAAGACTTAATCATATTTGTGAATCTGTCTAAGATCTGCAGCCTAAATACAAATAAGCAGTTTATTTCTGTTGACAATTTTCCACCCCTTAAATTGCCGAACAAAAGAAATTGAGGAAGTCAGACTAAATGTACGAGGGATAGGAGGTAGGAGGTGTAATTGTAGCTTAAGTGTGTTGTTTTGTCAGAGATGGAGGAAACGCGTTATTATATGCCTCTAGGGGTTGTGGGAGAATGCCTGCAGATGTTTTGCGAGGGGCGGACCCCCCCATCCTTCCACTCAAAAGGAGAAACGGGGCACCACAGGAGGCTGTTGTAAATACAGACCAGGGGGTTTTCTTCTCCATGTTCAAAAAAAAGAAAAAAAAAACTCTTTCTCGCTTTTGTCTTGCAACTTTTTTGTTGTTGTTGTTGGTAACACCACCCGAAGAGCTGATGAGCAGATGTTCTGTGATTCTCTAAAAGCAACTTCATTTCCAAACAGTCCTACAGCAAGTCAAACTGATAGAATTGTTTGTTAGTAGGTGTTGTCTTCAAGAGATAACTCCAGATTAAGAAGTTTCTCGGGTTTAGTTGTGACCTCTTTGTTTTAGGAACATAGAATAATAGAGGAGAATGTATCTTAAAATGTGGTCTAGTCATTCAATCATTGGTTCTTGGTTATTCCTAAGCTTCTACAAGACCTTATCCACATGGAAAGGTGTTTTTCCAAAGTTAAGTCTTTAATTTGTCATTTATCTGCTTTCATGAAAATGCAAGGGTTATTTGAACATATTTTTCACTTTTGTCCTAAAACATTGTTCATGTGAAGATTAAAACTATAAAAAAAAAACTTTTGTGTATTAAAAAAACTGTCCCGTGTGGACGGCCACTAATTGTGCAAGTATATTCATTGAGCTACATTGTTCTACCAACCTGTTCCTATAAAGCACCAACCTGGAGCATCATAAATAAACATGACTTATTTTCTTGTCAAACATAATTAACACTCTAAAATCACTTTTTTTATACTATGAAAAGACTGTGATTAGACAAAACTCAGAGTTCTGCTGATTATTTTGTTATAACCAATAACATATTGAATTGTCACAAGGTTAGATGAAAAGACCTGAGTACAGGTAAGCATGCAGCTTATGGAAAACAAAGAAACAAAAGTTCAGAGTGAGTAAAAAGTACTTTTTATAAGGCTGAGTTTGTCTGCATCTCCTCAGACTGAAGAAGTCTCTTGGAGTAGAGATGAAACCCTTCAATGAAAAATAACCCATCTTAAAGACCTGACTCAATGTAGTTAGAAGGTTAGGAGGAGTAAACAGAGAATCTGACTGAAGAAATCAGGGATCAAAAAACATTTGCGTTGGATTTACTTAAACAAATGATGTCAACAGGTGGTCAACTTTGACTGCTCAGAGCCAGGCAGTGGCCTTAAGTAGTCTTGAATTCAATGCCACAGCCATTAAATTAGAGAGTCTAATCACCATTTTGTGGTGGTTGAGCAGATTGTGCCCAGTTAGTATTCCAACCAGTGTACCTAAAGATTTCCTTGTCAGGACGATGAGAGCTTTCCCAAGATTTATCAGTTCCCATGCCTGTCTGCAGTCTGTCAGCTCCCTCAAGCAGATTGAGTATTGACATCTGATCCAGGCCTGTAGGGCAGTCCTACAGACTGTTGTTGAGATACCTACAACAGGCTCTGGGGTCAGATTTATAAAGGATTGCGTGGAAATCATACTAAAAGTGAACGTACGGCCAAAAGGCAAAAATGGCGT
>JARVGW010235254.1:0-10918 GCA_031762495.1 Anablepsoides rubrolineatus | reverse complement strand
CAGCAGGCAGAAGCTCATTGTATGACAGGCAGATATTAAAGCAAGAATGCTGGGTTTAATTATGATTACAGTTTTCTCCAAAAAAATTAATGCTCTAAAAATTACATTATCTTTACTTTTTATGATAATTTTATACCGTGATATATACCGTTACCGTGAACGAATTCAATTTATACCATGATATGAATTTGAGGTCATACCCTGAAGGTCAATAATCTGTAGAAACTGTGACTGAAGGTCAATAATCTGTAGAAACTGTGACTGAAGGTCAATAATCTGTAGAAACTGTGATTGAATGTCATTAATCTGTAGTTAGTTGCAGTAAATATTTTAAATACAGACAGAGTGGCTGTGTCTCAATTCATGGTCTCCATGCTCATGAGTACGTAGCCCATGGGCCACATCCTTCCCAGTCTGGGTAGGCTGCATGAAAAGGTCTAGTCTTTGCTTGACGTATGTTTTCATGACCATGCGCTACCCCATTACCATAGTGATCAGTTTCATATGAATATCGGTTCATAAAATGTGTTGGGACGTGTATTTACTCATCTTCTCACTGGAAGAATAACTTCACAGTTGAAACATTAGACGTAAATAAAAACATAAAAAGAAAACGTAGTTGCATTTTTAAAAACATTTTACTGCAGCATGATTTCCACCAACTAAGTTGCTAAACTTACATTTCAAAAAAATTATTTGGTCTGTGATGAACTTTCGAACTCCACCATCTTTGTTTCTTTGTTTAGTTTGCTATCAGCACACTGAACCCTGGGATATCCTCGATCGGGAAGGATACTCAGTGCATCCTTCCTTGATTTTCGAGATTCCTTGGATGTTTTGAGGCTGACAAATGCGTACTCATGAGGATGCAGCCCATGAACTGAGACACAGCCAGTGTTGGGTCTCTTCAGGCCTGAAACATCACTCTAACCCTTCCTCTGGTTCTAAGGACTGAGGTGGACCTGGTCTAATGGCTTCCTTTAACTTGTGATAAATCAGTAATGACGTGGTGGTTTTTTTTCCTGCAGGAGTCCCAGCATGTGACCTCAGGCTACAACACCCAGAGTAAGTCCACCGCCTCGACACTCGACACACAGCCTTTTGTGGTGATTAACACTGCAGAGGCTGCAAAGGCTTCAGAGGAGAGCAAGAAGGCAGCCAGTGTTTAAACCGGTCCAGAACCACAGGAGTATGATAATGTGTCAGCCTTTAGTCTTTCTGCAGACGTTTGTAGCTCCTAACATGGACGTTACATGAGTTCAGCTTGTTGTGAAGCAAATCAAAGCTTGAGGACAAACCCTGACACGTGTGACAGAGAACATGTCCTGTGTTTTGTTGCAGAGCGATGTTCAGTACCAGCTAACAAGCCTGCTGCCAAACCTCCCGCTGCGCCACAGAAGTCGTGAGTATCTTCCTCTCTGACACAGACCCACAACGTAAACAGAGAATTTCTGACCCGCTGCTGCTTCTGCCTCAAGGTTAAATTAAACTTGACTGTTGGATGGAGCCCGGCAGTGGTAGGAGAGAGAGCTTGTGTGGATCAGAAAGCAGAAAGGTGAAGCTACATTAATTTAACCTGAGCCAGGAGCTCTGGCTGCAGTCCACCCCTCATCACTCACAGAAACACAACACTGGATTCATGGCAGGATGAGATCCGCAGAGCAGACTTATCCTGGTCCTAGATCAATACCTGGATTTACAAACATCAGAAATGTTTAGGCACGGTGGCTTAGTGGTTAGCACTGTAGCCTCACAACAAGAACGCCCTGGGTTCAAGTCTTTCTGTGTGGAGTTTCTCTGGGTACCTTCCACAGTCCAAAACCAGGATGTTTGACTACATTCAGACCCAGACCTCCCTGCAAACAGAAACCAGCAGTTTCACCAGGATTTACACAAAAGACAAATACAAATATCCTCAGATAAAGGCGGCTGTGGTGGAGTGGTTAGGGGAGTCGTCCTGGAACCGGAAGGTTGCCGGTTTGATCCCCGTCCAGCCGTTTCAGTCGTTGTGTCCTTGGGCAAGACATTTCACTTGCCTTGCCTACTGATGGTGGTCAGAGGGTCCGGTGGCGCCGGTGCATGGCAACCCCACCTCTGTCAGTGTGCCCCAGGGCAGCTGTGGCTACAGTGTAGTTTGCCATCATCAGTGTGTGAATGTTTGTGTGCATGGGTGAAACGTCTGTAAGTGTACAGCGCTTTGGGGTCCGAAGGGACTTGATAAAGCGCTATATAAGTTCAGTCCATTTACCATTATGAGTACAGGTAGAATATCAGACAGAATACTTTAATACACCCACATCTAGAAGTGGCTAAATGTGTAACGGATCGGATCTGTATGAACCCAGAATTCCAGCCAGCACACAGTAACATACAGGACCTCAGGACCCTGGTGTAGTGGGACTGTAGAACCCTGGTGTAGTGGGACCTCAGGACCCCAGTGTAGTGGGACTGTAGAACCCTGGTGTAGTGGGACCTCAGGACCCCAGTGTAGTGGGACTGTAGGACCTGGGTGTAGTGGGACCTCAGGACCCCAGTGTAGTGGGATTGTAGGACCTGGGTGTAGTTCTGATGTAAGCAGAGAAGGATTACAGAGGTGGTTTGATCAGTTTTACAAAGATGAGAACTGAACAACCTGAAAACAGGTCTGTGAGTGAGAGGAGAGGTCTGGTCAGAGACATGGTCCAGGAGCAACTAACATGGGATCCACAGATGAGCAGGTACAGAGATCCAGTAGGCAGAAGAAATCAGGCAGAATGAAGAAGCCCAGAAGGCAGAAACAGGTTCCTGATCACAAAAATGTGACTTAATTTGAAGAACACTGGATTTCTTTGTCAGAAAGCTTCAGAGAATCTGACTCAGGTGATCTGGAAGGAGTTTAAATCCTGCAGAGCACATGTGAGCCTGGTTAAAGAGGACATGACGTAAAATTTACTTTTTATCTGTTAAATACATTTTAGTTTGGATTTAAAGAGACAGCCTCAAAATGAGTTAATCTGAGACACACCTCAGGAAAGTGGCGGGGCTTTTGGAGTTATAATAAGGAGGAATTCAGACCAAAACAAAGCAGTTTCACTTTCTATAGACCCCAACTGAAGGATTTAAAAGCATCGTGTGTCCACTCTAATCCACCTGAAGTCCTCATCAAAACATTCAGACATATCTATCACGGCTGTGTCCTCCTCACTGGCTTTTAAAACAAAAGGCCAAAAACTAAATGAACCCTGTACGTGAAGAACGTCCAGGGCTGCTTTTCTTGTGTAATAAATCTGTTTCAGCAGAATAAACTCCTCTAACGCAGGTGAGCTAGAGGAGTTCATGGATGTAGTAACAGTTTCTCTTTGTCTCTGTGCAGAATGCTAGAGGATGACCTGAAGATCAGCAGTGATGAAGAGGAGGCAGAGCAGCAGGTCAGCTTTATCAAACAGTCCTACCCTTCCTTCTTCTCTTCTTCACTTGTCTTATTCTATTTTCAAAAAATAATCTAAACTCAATTCACACTTTGGTCCTAAACCTAACCCCACACCCAAAATTAGCATCCGTACCTGTGGAGACCACAGGTACGGATGCAAGGCTGCCTTTTTCTGGAAAATGGTTCCCACGATGTAGCAAAATTCTGCCCAAAACCACTGAGACGATATATAGCATTTTTTTAACGCTTGACTAAAACAGTTAATCAACAAAAGATGATGATGGTATAAAACTTTGGTGTGAGGTTTACGTCAAGTGAACCAGGAAGACAAAAAGTCAAGCAGGTTGGCGATAATATTTGTAAATATACTAATATCAAGTGCAATATGTTTTTTTTTCCCCCTTTCATCACATTGTAATCTGTACGTTGTACTCTATGTGACTTTTATCATTTTTAACAATGTGTGTCTGGTGTGAGCTTTTGCTGCCGTGAGACTCAAACATTTAATTTGTAACTATGACATTCATAAATGTATGAATAACATGGTGAAAATCTGACTTAGAAAAATAAACACTAATTTTTTTCCCCTTATAAAAGGCTAAATAAATCAAAAATATTGCTGGTAATTTTTCACTGTGTAACTTTACAAACGGTACCCTATAGAAATCGGCCCTTGTTTTGGACCATGTCTGGCCCCTTTGTGTAAGTGTGTTTGCCCCCCTGCCTTAAAGAAATGCTGTGTTTTAATAAAATATCTACGTTGTCTCTTCACACCGTGCAGCAGTGGCACATCTTACAGAGTCAGGGTGGCGGTTTGTTTGGTCCACTGACTAAAGGGGTCAGATTTGTCACTGAGGGGCTTGTTATAGACCAGCTGGGTGGCCGTCCTGCTCTCCTTCTTCTGTTTTACAGCATGAAAATTGACATTGTAGCTTTCTTTCTCTTCATCACTGTCATCACACACTAATGGTGCCAAAGATGAGTTCAAAGTAGTCCGTGGGGTCCGTTCCCCTGCCCCCCCACCCCAACCCCCACTGTGCAAACAGATATCAGCCCTCATCAAAGAGTCTGAGACCTCCTCTGTTAGTGAACAGATACAGATTTCTCTCCTCTTCTGATTGTATAATTACAGCCGTGCTGGAACATCATAATTATCAATGATAGCAGGTCATTTCCATTAGTTTTACTTCTTCTAATTTCACTGAACGCAGACCTGCTAATTACACACATTCACAATTTAATAATTCCTCTTGGGATGAGTGGACAGGTTGAAGTCAAACATGTGTTATTAGCTGCTCTTCTTTGTCTAATCTGGTGTGTGTCTTAAGACACTGGGAAATCTCAAATGTCCTGCTGCTTTCTTTAAGCTTCTGCTTGAATAAAGATCAGAACTTCTGAGACGACGCACTTTCTGTTCTGAAATCATTTCCAGCCAGTGGTTTGAGTAACAGTCAGAATTCACTGAAATAAAGATTATTCTTTATTTGTGGACTCTAACCATGAAGCCAGGTCTCTCTGCTGTAGGATCTAGAGGGTCTGTAGGGTCAGAGGGTCTGTAGGGTCAGAGGGTCTGTAGGGTCTAGAAGGTTTAACTGTGATCCAGAAGTTTTACAGCTGATCCATAAAGCTGCAGTCAGCATGTGAACATGTTCTACTGGAGAGATCACATTTCTTTTGTTCTGGCTTTAAAGCAAACAGATGCTTCACTCTGGTTCTGGACCAAGCTTAATTTAATTTAAATTATTATTGTTGTTCACGTCACTCAAACGTTTCCAATCAGTTTCTGCACCTTTTCATCATAAAACTCCATTAAAACTACACAATGTATTCCGAGCACTTACCTTGTTTTATTGCATGAGATTCTGTTGTTTACAAGGTCTGACATAAACTGCCTCTATGCTCCACCTGTTCTCATCACTTTATTTCTACAGCACATTTCAGCAACAAAAACAATTCAACATGCTTCATATGATGACAACATGTTCAACAAGAACAAGTTGGTTACTATGGAGCCCGACAGGGGTCAGTGGGAGAAAAAAAAAACAGCCGCCTGAAATCTGTGCGCACGAATTACTAAACTGTGCTCTTGGTTTCTGCAATCCGTGCGCACGGATTACTGACATCTAGAGAGGTTGGACCGTAACCACGGGTGGTTGTGTGAACTGAAGTCGTTCATCAGCTCAAAGTGCTTAAGGAGCGTTTTTTGTTCACTAAAGTCAAAGTTCTGCACAGAAAATGTTGGAATTTGGGTATGTTGTACAGTTTCTGCTGAATTTCTTCTTTAAAACTTTGTTTTCAATCTTCTGACTCCAGTCAGGTTCTGGTCTGTCTCAACGGATGAAATAAAGATAAAATAAAGAAAATGGCTTTGCTTTATTAACTTTAGAGCAAGCGAACGTTGCGCACAGCAGATAATTAATTTACCAGATGATTTAGAGACAGTTTGTTCGGTTAGTTTCACCACTCCAGGAACTGCGAGCTGCGACTTTTTTTTTGTCCCCAGCCCAGTTTAACATGACCCACATCGGTGTTTATATCTCCAGCCAGCATATAAACTACAGACGATCGATTTCAGGTAAAGAGCTCCTGTCTGTTTGTTTCAGGTTTAGGAAACCGTCTTGTGAAAAAATTATTCTCTGTGATTGGTTGCTGCTGCACATTGAGCAGCCAAAAGTAAAAATTTTTGAACTCGAGCAGCAGCTGCGTTGGATGCACCGCATGCACGGAAATTGCTCTGCCGCATCCTGCTGCTACCTTGCGCGCTGCTCTCAACTGGCAAAACGCGCCGCGCTACGCTGCGCTGCTCCTTGATGCGCGTCCACCATAGACTTTGCATGTAAACTGGCTGCTTCAGCTACTCAAAACGTGTTTGGTGTGTATCCAGCTTGAGACCTTGAGCTAAATCAAAACACAGCTGCCCTGCTCTGAGCAGTCTGTAGCACATTTGCTTCTTCTTACTACTATAATAATGAATTGAGCTTATAATGTTCATTTCTTCCTGGTTACATCCCTGGAGGTGTTACTTTTTACGTCAGACATCAGAACGTAACTCATTTTGTTTAGACTAAAGAAAGAACACATGATAAGACACACACCAACTCTGTCTGCTTTAACCATACAGGCTGAAATGATCAGACAGTATAAAATACAATACTGCATCTAACATTCAAATAATCAGTTACAAAATGACCTTCAGAACTTTTAGGAAATGTTTATTACTCTTTCAAAAACATTTATTACACCACAAAGAACAGTTGAATAAAGTTTGAAACATTTCAGAGTACGAGCGGGGCTGCGGCTCCCATTAGGTCGTCATCCTGCAGATGAAGCTCGCCACACAGAGACATTTCTCAGCAGTAAGCTGCTCGGAGGTCTTCTCCAGTGGTTCTCGGATGTTTATTCTCTTTAACAGACAACAGAAGGGGGGGCGGGAGGGCGGAGGAGGCTCCATTTCAGGAATCATTTGCCTGTAAAATATGATATGTGGGTGTGCAATTGTTCCTGCTGTGGCACCCCTGGGGGCTTCGTGTTTGGGCCCCTCTCGGTGCCTTTGGCTCTGGTCTTCATCATGTCTGCTTCAGGCTTTAGGGGTCAGATCTGTGGGTCTCCACAGTCACTAATAAACATTTATGCTTCTTTCTCTTCTCTACTGTTACGTCTTTGTTTCTTGTTTAAATCTCTTTCTTCACCTTTCTCCGTTTCTTTTCTGTTTTTTTTCCATCTCCCCGTCTGTTATATGAAAAAACAATCCCAAGAGGATTTCTAATTAAAAAAAAAGGTACCCCTCTCCAACTGCCCAACTGCTCATTAACGCAAGTGTCCAGTCAGCCAATCACATGGCAGCAACTCAATGCATTTAGGCATGTAGACATGGTGAAGACGATCTGCTGTAGTTTAAACCGAGCATCAGAATGAGGAAGAAAGGTGATATAAGTAACTTTGAACGTGGCATGGTTGTTGGTGCCAGAAGGGCTGGTCTGAGTATTTCACAAACTGCTGATCTACTGGGATTTTCACCCACAACCATCTCTAGGGTTAACAGAGAATGGTCCGAAAAAGAGAAAATATCCAGTGAGCGGCAGTTCTGTGGGCGGAAATGCCTCATTGAGGTCAGAGGAGAATGGCCAGCCTGATTTGAGCTGATAGAACAACAGTAACTCAAATAACCACTCGTTACAACTGATGTGCAGATAATTAACGCGTGCCCACACTTTTATGTCATGGCCACCACATAGTTGTTGTCATTTCCGTGCAAACTGTTCGTTGTTTACATGGATGAGTCTGAATTAAATTAATTTATTTTTATTTTAATATAATGAATGATGTTGCTACGTCAGCACCTTACGTTAAGCATGAAGTAGCTGTTTCTTAGCTTTATGTGCTGCAGCTATAAGTCCCAGGTGACAACTAGAGTTGTCTATTTGTCAAAAAAGTTTTATTTTCTTTTTTTGAAGCTCATCTTTCAAAACAGGCTCCTGTCCCTCTGCACCTCAGCTGTGGAAGGAGTCAGAGTTATGTTGCATTCAGGAACACAGTAAAAAATATGTTTCCTGACACACAACCAGGACGTTCATTGTCATTTCATAAATGAAAGATGATCCATTTATATTGGCATACACCAAATAATAATAATAATAATAATAATAATAATAATAATAATGATAATAATACATGTGCATATTCATATAGTTAAAGACAAAACAATGCAGGCTATATATAATCTGACTCCAATAATGTCTGTCTCTTACAACAAGGCTGCTCAAAATTAACCCATTGCTGGCCACACTGGTCATTGCGTGGGGTCGCACTGTTGTCTTATGGCCACAAGATATATTTTTTGATTCCATATAACTGGATGGGCTGGGCTCTGTAGTTTAGTTTGCTGTCCACACATTGAATCCTGGGATATCCCCAGCCGGAGAGGATACACAGATGCATCCTCGGTTTTCAAGAGTTTGTGATCGCATTCCTCGGCCGCATGATGATGAGCCTTTGAATTGGGACAGTACTCTGAGCAGGGCAGTGACGTATGTGGCCGACAAATGTGCACTCATGAGGATGCAGCCACCACTGGTCACCCCCTGGTTCCACCAGTGCCCCTGATAGTGGATAAAGTTGCTTCCTTTGTTCACCAGGATCCATTTTTCTATGTCAAGAGAAAAAAACATCCCTCTGTTCTTAAAAGCAGTTTAACTTCTACCATCTTCATATCTCCTACTAAGAACATTCAGCTTTACTTCATTCTCTGTTTCTGAAAAACACTCAAAATCTAAAAACCTTCCCCTTTTTAACTCCCTCAGAGATGGTGGATGTCATGTTACCTGCTGCCAACTTGGGTTCTTTATACCTCTTTGTCCATAGATATGTTGGTATTTGATTAGTTTGATCTGATTAGATTATTACAAAATTAAATGCTAAATTATCATTGTTTTTTTTAGATAAGAAAGATGTTAGATGATGGAGTTTAGCTCCTTAGGAACTTCAAAATTTGTCTTCTTTATTTTACCATCATTAAAGCCTGCAGCTCTGTTGGACACTTCAGGTTATATTTGTCTTAAAAGTACTTTATAAAGAAAGTTGAACTGAGTAAATATCAAATATTTGCTGTTTAGCCTCCTGAGAGCTGTAATTGTTAAGCAAACCAATCACATTAAATTTGACTTAGGTTAAGATGAGTCAGTGTATTTATGGATTCTTACATGTTTTAGGGAAGAATAATATTTCATTTTCATGTAAAACAAAAAAATGTGAGGGTAATTTGTGTGGCTGAGTGATTTTATAATCATAGCATTTAGCAAATATTGGTTATTATGATAAGATACGTAAATAGGTAAGATAAGAAAGCCTTCATTGGGGAAATTCAAGTCTAACATCAGCAGCAGATATATAGGTACACACAAAAAGTGTTAAAAGACAAATATAAGAAATAAGAATTAATCAATAGTGACAATAAAACAAAATAATAAAATATTGTATAAGACAATAAAAGAAAAATACTGTGTAGTTTTAGAAACAGGCATGTTGGACTGGCAACAATGTACATAATGTGCATGTGTAAGAAATATAAAAAAAAAGGTGAGGACAGACTATTTACAGTTACAGTGTATCAGTGCAGATAAACAGATGTGCATTAACAGCAGAAACGATGATGATTATTATATGATACGTTTCCCAACTTTAGTAATTTGTCTTTTCTTCTATATTGATTTGTTTTTTAAGTCTTCTTCTGAAAATCTGTTCTTTTAAATTAGTACTGTTATTTTTATTTGTTGTTGTTTTTAAATCAAAACGAGAGCAAGGTGTATATAAACTGAATGATTTCAGTGTGGGGGGGTAAAACACTGGAGACAGGCTGACGAGGTGGACTGGATGCAGAGATAAATGAGATGAAAGACTGAGAGAAAACAGGAAGCCAGAGAGTGATGCTGGGATGAATTCAGTGGCATTTATCTGTGCACGCTGTTAACAGGCTTAGAGCAAATGAGTGCACGCTGGATTATCAAGCTTTTCTAGCCCCGAGTAAAACACACAACGCTCACACATTCATATAATCAAACACACAGCCGAGCCATGTTTTACACACAGACAGCATCTTGCGGCGCTTCCATACACACACCCACACACACACACACACACACACACACCGTCATTAGTATGCTGTGGCACAACGCTGCCAGGGCAGCAGACGAGTATGATGAATATGTTTTTGGCAAAGAGCAAAAAACAGACTGAGCAGAGGAGAGAAGTGAGAGAGGGAGGTGGTGAAGGAAGCAGTGATGAAGAGGAAGAGAGGACTCTGACAGAACACTACAAGCCAGTTCCCACTGCAGGACCGTTCTTTGTCTCCATCGCCCTGCGCCTCTCTGCAGGCCGCCGATGACAGATCCACTCGGGCTCAAAGGTTCTGCCTACTGCTAAACACGTCCGACCCAAACAAACATCCCGACGCTCGGCTCCATCAGCTTCATGGCAGGATGCTTTCTGGCAGAAAAGGAATTTAAAATAAAAACATGGGGGGGGGGGAGTAGGCCAGGGAGTCAAAATTCAAAACCCTGTTCCAAGCCGAGGGCCAGTTTCTGTCTAGATTTACTGAAAATGTTAGAAAAGAAAAGATTCTTATAAAAATACAAGTGATGTTTTCTATAGTTTTTAGAACAAACAGATAAAAACTCTACATCAACAACTAGCAGATAAAAACAGAAAAGCATCAAAAATCCAGTTATTTGACTTTAAATAGAGAAAAAACATTATTAAAGTTGATTCTCTGTTGCTCTTTCCACACCAAAATCAAAAATGACAAAAAAATTCAAACTTCAAGTTTTGAGGTGTTATGAGAAGAATCCACTGAGTTCAGCGTAAAAAAAAGACCATAAAACTCTTTCACATTTAAACTACAACACTAACACCAGTAAAGTGTGTAAAACAAATAAAAACATATGTGACCCATCACATCGAAATGAGGATTAAGTCCATTTTGGTCAAAATGACCTAATCACATTTTCAGATTCC
>JARVGW010235236.1:0-10918 GCA_031762495.1 Anablepsoides rubrolineatus | reverse complement strand
GCTGCCAGATGAAAGTGACATGTTAATAAGAGTGACAACAGTTGGACCAACAGCATAAAAAACATCCTTAAAAAGATGAGAGGGAACAGTATCCAATGGTGAGTTAGTGGGCCTCATTCGCTGCACAATGTCTTTTAAATAAGAAAAAGACACTGGCTCAAAGTGGTCAAAAACAGCTGTTTAACCCTCAGCGGGGCAACAGAGTTTAAAATATCCACACATGTAGAGTTAAAAACACCAGCAAGCTCCTCTACACTGGACGCAGAGCAGAGCTGCGGGTTACAGGTGATAGCGTCTTTAAAACTGGTAGAGAAATGCAGCGCAGTACTGGAATTAATTGCGCGTGCAGATTGTTGTGTCCTTGGGCAAGATACTTCACCCCTAATGCCCCTGATGTGTGTCCCATCAGTGTATGAATGTGATTGGCACTAATTAGTCTCCATAAATATATGTACATGTTAGCTTTGTAGGAGATCTAGAGTGCTGTGTGAATGGGTAAATGATGGCATATAGATGTAGTGTGGAGCACTTTGAGTATCCTGGATGGGTAGAAAGGCGCTATACAAATACAGTCCATTTACCATTATCTCTGTATTTTCTTTTTTCTTGCATATACATGTGGGCTGAGTTTTCCTTATGCAATCACACCATCATAAATGGACTGTTGCTGTGGCAGCAGACTGATGTGAATGTTTCCCCAACTAAATACCACCTGTTGTTAGGGTTTTCAATCACATGTGAAAGCATCAATTTGAATAAATGCAGCAGGGACATTTACATAAAAAAAGAGGAAGATGTGTTTCTAAACTGAATAAATAGTTAGGCGGGAATGTTGTTGAAATTGTGATCTGAAATATTATGGTTTGTTTGATTGCAAGAGATATTGAAGGAAATTTTGTAACTGATTAACTTAATATTAGATGCAGTATTGTATTTTATACTTTCTGATCATTGCAGCCTTAACAGAATAAGAGTTGGTGTGTGTCGTATCATGTGTTCTTTCTTTAGTGTAAACAAAAATGAGTTAAGTTCTGCTGTCAGACGTGAAAGGTAACCCTTCCAGGGGTGTAACCAGGAAGTGATGAACATTATAAGGTCAATTCATTATTATAGCAGAGAAGTGTTTTCAGAAGAAGTTGTAAATGTGTTGCAGAGTCTCTGCTCAGAGCAGGGCTCCTGTGTTTTGTTTTGGTTTAGCCCAGAGATAGTCAATCCTGGTCCTCAAGGGCCGCAGCCCTGCATGTTTCACTTTTTTCCCTTCTCTAACACATCTGATTCAGTCAGTAAATTGCCTCTTTCAAGTTCTGCAGAAGCCTAAAAATCATCCATTCATTCAAATCAGGTGTGTTGGAGCAGAGAAACAAGTAAAACATGAAGGGCTTTGGTCCTCGAGGACCAGGATTGACTACCCCTGACTAGCCCAAGGTCTTCTGCTAAGACCTGCTGAGTGTTGTGAACCTGATTGGAGTCAGAAATTTGAGAATATAGTTTTTAAGAAGAAATCCAAGTGGGTTCCTGTTTATTCGGACATACCATTTTGAACAATGCATTTTTTTCTACAATATCAATGCTGTTGATCTGTGTTTATTTACTTTAACTTGGACTTCTGCTCAGGAAATGTTGTAAGAGTGAACACAGCTGTGAAATTTTAGCTTCCTAAGACTTTATTTAAGTTGTAGAGTTAAGTTACTTTTACAACCACTATTTAGATAGATAGGCCTAGATGGAGGAGCTGGAGGTGACGTCTGGGTGGAGAACAGGAGATTGCTCATAGTCATATGACAAGCGGTCACACTCAGTTCCTTTTTTTAAAAAAAAGAAACTTTGAAAATCTTGACTGTTGAACAGAGTGAGTTCATGCTCCTGACATTGTATTGATTTTACCTTGTCTGGATATGAACTCCTTGCTGCAAGTAAAACAGAACTCAGTAACCAGATCTGCTGCTTATGTGTCTTGATAATCAATTCATCCAACAGGGGTAAATGGGTCTTGATTAAAAGCAGTGGGATTTTGACAGCTTGATCTCCCGCTTGGCCTTCTTCGTATGACCAAAATCAAGATCATGCTTTGCAAAAACCTCCGACATACTGTCGAGCATGGTTGTTGTACATTGCTTTAATTCAGCTGAGAGCAGAGAATCTCCAAGGTTGTAGTTAGGCCTTGTTGGGTTTGAGTCTGTACAGAGGGAGGGTTGACGCACATTCTGCTCTGTGTGGAGGATGGTCTGGATAGAGTTTGGCAATTGCTGCTCTGGCAGAAACCACAATGCCATGTTAAAATTTGATGGTGATCACCACTGGCAGGTTGGACAGAATTTAGGTCAACAAGGTTAGATTTACTATCATCGGGCAGAGCAAAAGATTTTGGGTGCTGGTTGACCATTCTTTTCCACCTTGCAGAAATGGGCACAGGGCAAGAATGTAGAAAAGTTAGGAAAGTTGAGAGAAACAAAAGTTAGGAAAGTTGAGAGAAACCAATGCCAGAGAGTAACTGAAACACAAGTAACAAGAGACAAAACACAAGAACCCAGAAGAGAATAAAAACATGGATTATGGGAGTGGCATCCTTTACACACAGCTATGAGGAATAAGATATCCTTCCTTTAAATATTCCTGTCAGATGAACAGCACGAGAAGAATATTTTGGAACTTTTCCAGTCACTCAACTAATAATGCAGCCAAAACATTTGTTTTGTTAACAGCATTGTTGCCTTAACTAATGAACAATGAGAAGTGACAAAAGTGATCGATTGATACATGACACCTAGTAAAAGAAATATTTCTGTCAAGAGTTTTTGCCAAGATTCCTTTTAGAAAGTGTAAGGAACCACCCTACACTTCTTATAACAAGGTTATAAGAAAAGTATTTTGGCAAGGATCCAATTTCCTGATTAGATTTTTTGGGGTTAAATATTCAGTGCTTTATTTGTTTTTAAAGTTATGGAACATCATGGTACTAAGATCCTTTAAACATAAAAGTACCCCAAACCCACCAGTTTTTGCAGATATTAGAACATTTGTTTTCTTCTCATCATTTTATTTGTCTGGTTTTCAGTTTTCTGACTGATCAGAGGTGAAGACATCAGAATAACAAAGTTTCAGCTTCATTTAGCTGACAGCTGCTGTCATTCTGGTCCAACGTGTCACATGATCGACAACCAAACCAGGAAGTTTTTTGGTTTTCTTAGAATGAAATGAATCTTTTTAACATAAGCTTTTACATTTTATAATACTTATTGGCCATTCAGGTAATGATAAAGTCAAATAATTACTTTATTTCAACTGCTCACATAAACTATTCTCCAGGGTTATAATGCTTTGTTAAACTTTACTTCTCATGAAATTTTACTTTTTTTTGCTTTGTTTAAACAGATTTAAGTACAAATTTATTTGCAGTGATGTAATCGGCCTACAAACATGCACTCTAGGGGACACAGCCCCTGAATTAAGACACAGGCAGTCAGACATGTCCAGAACACCTCACCCAATCCTCACCAAATGAACCACTTCAACTGGCTCCTCTCCATGTGGAGGAGCAGTGGTTCTACTCTGAATCTCTCCTTTATTATATAATTTATTTTAGGCATCACACCTTTCATTTTTATTTGATTCAAATCAATAAGTATTCATTTAATTTTGTTTGTTGAGTTTTGGGTGTGTCCCATGAGTCTCATCTTCACCTCAGATGTCTCCACAGTCGACTCCTCCTCTTCCTCTGCAGTGAGGCAATAAAAGGATGAAGAGCAGCATCCAGCTCACAGAGATATCATCAGCCTTCATCTTCTTCATCCTCGTTCAGAAGGTAAGAACACCTGAACACTCATCATATGCTCACTTGTAAGGTTCTTCAGGGTGGCTCAGAGTTCAGAAGCAACAGAGTGTAAATCATTTTTTGTTCATTTTGAATATGTAAAATGATTTAAATTGTTAATAAGTTGTATTTTATCAGTCTATGATGAGATGTTTAGGGCAGAAGTAGCTCTGTGGTCAGTGTCATTGTTTCATAATCCTGAGGCTGCAGGTTTAAGTCTAGGTTGTGTCAGAAAAGACATCTGGTGTCAAACATTCAAATCTTCAGTGTGAGTTTGATGCAAACAGAAAAAACTAATATTTACCTGTTGTTCATTTTTGAATCCTTATATGTTGAAGTTTAAAACAAAGCCCTCAGACGACGTGTTGGGAATGTCTCTCAGGTCTTGTCTGAATCTGAGACAAGCAGTGGTAGACAAAGTACTCAGTTTCCTTGAGTTAAAGTATCTATATATTTTTCTAATTACACTGGTCAACACACAAAAAAAGTTTTTTCAGCTGACTTCGGATTATTTTGATGAGCTGAATTCAAAAATCACATTTGTTGGCTCCATCAGGTCAACTTTTTGAGCTATAGGCAAATTTTGATGTTTTACGATACTGTTTACATGCATTTTTTATCAATTTTGTTTATTTCATGTTCTAGAAATGAAATTACTTACTTATTCAGACTGCAAGTTAATGAGTGATGTCATCAATTGCAAAATGTCATTTACTTAATTTGCTTCTTGTCATGGCATTTTAGTAAGAGTAAAGTGAAAAGCCTTTCTTCTTTTGCATAAAAACAAAATGGCGTCAAACAAAAGGTCTTGCAAAAATAAACCTGATGTATTCTGTTACATCTGCAGCAAATACACCCTTGTGCCTAACAGGAACCCAGTCACGCGTTTCATAAAGTGTGCTTATGCTTATTTTGGTATGAAACTTGAAGATCAGGACAAAGGTTGGGCACCGCACATGGTATGCAAAGCATGCACCGAGTATCCACGTCAGTGGACAAAGAGCAAGAAAAGTTGTCTGAAACAAAAGTTCAAGCCCTAAATTTGGAACAATGATGAGGGTAACATGCACTTTACATGATATCATTAATTAATTAATCAATGTGGAGTGCTATATTTACAGTAACTGATGTTTCTAACATTTCATAAATTGTGTTATAAAACTATTTATATTTTAAAAATCCAATTTGGATGAGAAATATTACTAAAAATCAACCGATAATGTCAAAAAAATTTATCATCCATAATAATTCCATTTAGACAAAAAACACAGATATAAAAATTAGCATAAAAACGTGACCTGATTGATAAAAATGTTATTTCTGGATTCAGTAGTGGATATTTGTCATCAATCAATTGTCAAAAGATAAACTATTTTCAAGAAAAAATTGTAACCCTGTGTTATAATCTTTTTACAACAACTGTCAGCTCCTTTAGTCTCTATAGCAGGGGTGCCCAAACATTTTCCCTGAGAGGGCCAAAATTAAAAGTCATTTTCCCTGAAAGGGCCAAAATATAAATCATTATGAGGGCCGCGGGCCAAATGCAATGATAAAAGAAATGCAAATACTTCGTAAGTAAAGTTGTTTTATTTTTTATTATTAGGCTAAGAGCTAGTGCAGTTGCCCACATTTTTTTCAGCCCATGGACATAGAGAAAATTCAATGTTTGCTCAGGCAGCAAAGGCTCATGGGACTTTCTATAATATAAATTTTGAGCATATGGGGTTTTATAAGGTGCCCAAATCTAGATGTGGGCTTAAACCTAATCTAAATGTCTCTTGTAGTTACTTTTATTTTATATATTTTATGTTAACATAATTACAATCTAATAACTGCTGGTGGGCCAAATCAAATGGCTTGGGGGGCCAAATTTGGCCTGCGGGCCCCACTTTGGGCAACTCTGCTCTATAGGCACCTTCAAGGAACAGTTTCAGATTGAATGAGTATTCAAGGACTCAATCAGGAGCTCTAAATCTAATCTGAGATTTTTAGTTGTCATTTGTAGATGCTGTACTAGTTTGCTGAATTGAAATTTATATTTGTTAAAATAAACTAGAAACAATTTTGTACAAAACAATTCAACAAAAATTATTTGATAGAAATCCAATATTAGAACAAAGAGACAAAAAGTATAAAATGCTCTAACTTAGGTCTGAGATGAGTCCAGGTCAAAACCAGGACTAATCAGGATCTAAACAAAGACCCACAACAGTGCTGAAACATGTCTACTATATCTGTACCTAATATACCTATAAGGCAACAGTAGGACAAAAAGTATTCTTCTCATAGACTTGGATAACCCTAGGTTAGGGTTCGAGTTAGGTAACCCTGCCTATCTCATCTACTGTTAGCATCTGTGGAGAACCAAAAATGGCAACTGTTAGATTAACAGCAAGCCCAACTGGAAAGTGTCACCAATTATCTGTAATATTTTTACAATAAATTATTAATTATGTTACAAAAATCATGTAAAACAGCAGAAATATAACAAGAAAAAATAAATAATTTATAAGTAACAATGATCTAAACAGACCTAAAGTCAGTCAGTAACTTGCTAGTTGAACAATTATGACTTCAAATAAAGCAAATTTATTATTTCTTACTGCCATAAATAAAAAAAGTATTTACCAGTCGACATTTAGAAAATGTTTTCTGTATACCTTATTATAGGATGAAACTTGTCTCTACTGAACCTTCTTCTCAACAGGTCAGGTTAGTCTAACAGCAAACTAAAAATAATCAAGTATTAAATATTCTTTTACACTATGTAAATATTACATAAATCAGAGGAAATACCAGCTGTATTATTTAATAGTTTTTGTTAAATTGTAACATGATTCAGCAGAGCTGCTTTCTGTATTATGTACAGACACAGTAATATACAAGCTAATATCTGCTAACCAGTTGAGTAAATAACAGTAATTACATCAACTTTATGAGTTTATTTTCATTTTA
This sequence comes from Anablepsoides rubrolineatus, assembly GCA_031762495.1. Lineage (NCBI taxonomy): Eukaryota > Metazoa > Chordata > Actinopteri > Cyprinodontiformes > Rivulidae > Anablepsoides > Anablepsoides rubrolineatus. The sequence goes on along the minus strand of JARVGW010235236.1, from coordinate 4,152 downwards.
AACTGTTAAACCTTTATTTTAAGTTCTGCTAAGATCACATCCACATTGAGGTAAATGAGATACAATCTGTTTACTTGTGAAACGACACATTTTCCTGCTTCTCTTGATAAATCCATACGCACAATTTTCTGCCATTAAATAAAACACTAGATATATTATCTAGACTCTAAAGTGTTAATAATAATTCTTTTAATATCATTAATATTTTTTCGGATTTGTACATCATAAGTCCTTTTTTTCACTGGGTCGCAAACATGTACAGTAATAGTGAATTCAGACTCTTGAGGCGTTAAGTTATTAAATTATGTTAAGTAACAGTGTTTTATGTAATATAACACTAAACTGTTGTGATCTGACACCATGCAGTGTTGAAAAAGTATTCTGAAAAGACTCTCCCTTTTTCTCTTTATGCCAAACAAAGCAGATTATTCAAAGCAAGGAATGCTGGGTAACCTTGTTGAAATGTTGTGTTTGCATGTGTCTGACTATTAAAAATGTTCATGAGTGTAAAAATTTGTTTTTTTGGTTAGATTTCATGTTCAAGTTGGTTAGGTGTTTATGTTCAATTCTGTGTTATTGGCTTTAAATTGTCAACATGAGTGAGAGGTACTTCCTGGTGTGTGAAGTGTGACTCCATTATGCTGTTCTGTTAACTTATAAACAGTATTTAAACAACACTTAAAGAGTTGACTTCAACTCTGAGCTATACGTGCATATAGCTCTGCACTGCAGCCTACAGTGTAAAACTTATACTTGTCTTAGGCTATCAAATGCAGAATGCACTTTTAATGTAATGAAAAACAAAACAATTACATTTTAAAACATTAGTGAAGGGAAATAATACAATTTTAGTAGAACTGCAACAACTAATTGATAAAATTGATAAAAATTGATTATTAAAAGTCTGTTCCATCCGTTTTCTTCCACTTACTGTATCTGGGGTCGGGTCAAGGGGGCAGCAGCCTAAGCAGAGACACCCAGACTGCCCTCTCCCCATCCACTTGGGCCAGCTCTTCTGGGGGAATGCAAAGACGTTCCCAGGCCAGCCGAGAGAAACAGTCCCTCCAGTGTGTCACGTGCCTGGAACACCTCACCAGGGAGGCGTCCACGAGGCATCCTAACCAGATGCCCGAGCCACCTCAACTGGCTCCTTTCGACATGGTGAAGCAGCGGCTCTACTCTGAGTCCCTCCTGGATGACCAAGCTTCTCACCCCGTCTCTAAGGGAGAGCTCTGACACCCTGCGGAGGAAACTCATTTCGGCCGCTTGTATCTGCGATCTCGTTCTTTCGGTCACTATCCAAAGCTCATGCCCAAAGATGAGGGTAGGAACGTAGACCGACTGGTAAACCGAGAGATCCGCCTTTTGGCTCAGCTCTCGCTTCACCATGACAGATAAGTACAGCGCCCCCATCACTGCTGACGCAGCACTAATCCGCCTATCGATCTCCTGTTCCATTCTTCCCTCATTTGTGAACAAGACCTCGAGATACTTAAACTCCTCCACTTGGGGAAGGACCTTCTCCCTGACTTGGAGAAGGCACCCTACCATTTATCAGCTCAAGATCATGGTCTAGGATTTGGAGGCACTGATCCTCATCCTGGCTGCTTTACACTTGGCTGGGAACCGCTCCAGTGAGAGCTGAAAATCACGATCTGATGAAGCCAATAGGACAACATCATCCGCAAAAACCAGAGATGCAATCCTAAGGTCACCAAAATGGATCCCCTCAACACCTTGGCTGCGCCTAGAAATTCTGTCCATAAAAGTTATGAACAGAATCGGTGACAAAGGGCAACCTCTGCGGAGTCCATCTCTCACCGGAAACACGTCCGATTTACTACCGGCAATGTGGACCAAACTCTGACACTGGTCGTACAGGAACCTAAGAGCCCATATCAAAGGGCTTGGCACCCCCATACTCCTGGAGTACCCCCCACATGAGTGCCTGAAGGACATGATCGAACACCTTCTCCAAGTCCACAAAACACATGAAGACTGGTTGGACAAACTCCCATGCACCCTCCAGGACCCTGCTGAGGGTGTAGAGCTGGTCTGCTGTTCCACAACCAGGACGAAAACCACACTGCTCTTCCTGAATCCAAGATTCGATTATCCTGCTCTCCAGGACCCCTGAATAGACCTTACCAGGGAGGCTTAGAAGTGTGATCCCCCTATATTTGGAACACACTCTGTGGTCCCCCTTTTTAAATAGGGGGGCCACCACCCCTGTCTGCCAATCCAGGGGAACAGCCCCTGATGTCCACACATCCGCCTTGTCCCGGAGGAGCTTTTACACCACCTCGGTGACCTCGGCACCAGAGATTGGGAAGTCCAACCCAGGGTCCCCAGTCTCTGCTTCCTCATGGGAAGACATGATATGGGAGATTGACGGGAGGTCTTTGAAGTATTCTGCCCACTGACCCACAATGTCCCAAGTTGAGGTCAGCAGCACACCATTCCCACTATAATTAGTGTAGGTGGCGAACCGCTTTCCCCACCTGAGACGCCGGATGGTGGACCAGAATCACCTCAAAGCCGTATGGAAGTCTTTTTCCATGGCCTCTCTGAACTCCTCCCATGCCCGTGTTTTTGCCTCGGCGACCACCCGAGCTGTAACCCGCTTGGACTGCCAATACCCATCAGCTGCTTCCGGAGTCCCACAGGTCAAAAAGACCCGATCGGACTCCTTCTTCAGCCTGACAGCTTCCCTCACTGCCAATGTCCACCAGCAGGTTCGAGGGTTTCCGCCACGACAGGCACCAACAATCTTATGGCCACAGCTCAAGTCAGCAGCCTCGACATTGGAGACACGGAACATGGCCCACTCGGACTCATTGTCCCCAGCCTCCCCCGGAATGTGTTCAAAGTTCTCCCGGAGGTGTGAGTTGAAGCTCAGTCTGACAGGAGACTCTGACAGATGTTCCCAGCAGACCCTCACTATACGTTTGGGTCTGCCAGGTCTGATCAGCATCCTTCCCCACCATCAGAGCCAACTCACCACCAGGTAGTGGTCAGTTGACAGTTCCGCCCCTTTCTTCACCTGGGTGTCCAAAACATGCGGCCACAAATCAGATGAGACAACAACAAAGTTGATCATCGAACTGCGGCCTAGGGTGTCCTGGTGCCAAGAGCACATATGGACTCCCTTATATTTTAACATGGTGTTCGTTATGGACAATCACGACAAGGACAGAAGTCGAATAGCAAAACACTGCTTGGGTTCAGATCAGGGCGGGGGTTCCTCCCAACCATGCCCCTCTAACTGTCTAACTGTCATTGCCCACATGAGTGGTGAATTCCCCCAGGAAGACGAGAAACTCCCCATCAGGAGCGCTCTCCAGCACCCCTTTCAAGGACTCCAAAAAGGGTCATCTGAACTGCTGTTAGGCGCGTAGGTACAAACAACAGTCAGAACCCATTCCCCACTCATAGGTAGAGGGAGGCTACCCTCTCATTCACCGGGGTGAACCCCAACGTACAGACACCAAGGTGAGGGGCAATAAGTGTCCAACACCTCTCGAGGTGACTGGATCCAGAGCCACAGTGGTGCGTCAAGGTGAGTCCAACTATATCTAGTCTGAACCTCTCAACCTCACACACCAGCTCAGGCTCCATCCCCACCAGAGCGGTGACATTCCACATCCATAGAGTCAGCTTCTGTAGCCGAGGATCAGACCGCCAGGGTCCTCGCCTTCGATCACTGCCCATTGCACATTGCACCCGAAGCAACACATTGCATTATTGTGTTTGGCAATTGATGATGGTATTAGTTTAATAGTTAAGCTTTAAGTTTTAATTAGCAGACAATGTCTGAGTGAAGACACTTGCCTTACTTACTTGCCTTAGCCTAATACTGCAAATAAAACCAAACATTTATTGAATTCTTGTAATAAGCAGCTGTCTTGACAGAAAGTCTTCTTAACATGATCATCATGAGACTCCACTAGAATAGTTCACACTTTTATTTCAGGTTACACTCTTCCTTCATTGAGAGATAATATGAAGAGATGTTCAAGGATATAAATGGTAAATGGAATGTACTTATATAGCGCTTTTCTATCCATCCAGGACGCTCAAAGCGCTTTACACTACAATCTGTGTCCTCATTTACCCATTCACACAGCACTCTATTAGGTCTCTACAAAGCTA
>JARVGW010235176.1:0-10927 GCA_031762495.1 Anablepsoides rubrolineatus | reverse complement strand
CCCATAATGTTGTGTACATTGCAATATTTTGAGCCAAACTGTGCTCTTAACCTGCTAATTGAACCTTCACACTCTGCGCTTACTGGTGCAATGAGCAATTAATGAAGATTGGCCACCAGGGTGGTCCAATTTAGCCATGAAACCTCCCACACTAAAATGACAGGTGTTTCAGTTTCATTGTCTAACCCCTGTATTCAAGTCAAACACAGATCACAAGGTGCGTCCAGAACTCAACATTCACATGACACATACATTGAATATAGACTTAGACATCCACATGGGCACACAGAAAAAAAAAGGAAAAGTTTCACCTCACTGAAATGTTTAAAAAGCGGCTCCCGTAATCTTTCCTGGCAGCACAAGATCAGTTTTAATAAGAGCTGCTGCAGCTGTTAGGGGAGACATTCATGAGTTACTGTGAGCTGTAAAAGATTTGATGAATTCACAGCACAGTTACTGCAGTCAAATAAAAGCTTACTATGAAAACATAGTGTAAAACTGGCTGTTTTATTGGAACAAGTGTTGCCATTATGTTGAGGAACAATATTACAGCACGCCGCCTGTGAAAAATGGATGTGCTGATGTGCCAACAGCTTGCGCCTCACTCCCAGCTTTATTATCACATGGCTGTAATTACAGACAGTATCTGTTAATGGTGCAACTGTTTGTTCAGCCCCACAGTTTTATACAGAGAGCAGGTTTGCTTTCATTAGATATGAAATATGTTTTATTGAATCAGGAGTGACTGCGGGGCCTGTGTTTATTAAACCCAAGAATGATTTCGGAACCAGAGAGCAAATTAAGGAGGTAAATCAACAATCTGAAGACCAACAACCTCTGGAAGGAAAACGCTGAACAGACACAGGTGGACAGATTATTTTTTCAAGTGAACTCTGAATTTGAAATATAAAAATTCCATATTTGACTGTTAGTGCTAATAACAAAAAACAAAAAAAAACATTTGGTTTGAAATTCAGCAGCAGAGATTCAACTCAACATGTAGGAATTTGTAGAAAACCTCATTTAAACATTCTTGACTCTCTGTTTCTATCATGTTTCAAAAAATGCCATGTGACAAAAATTAAGAGAAGTACAACATTGTTTTTTAATTAATGTATTAAAGGAAGCATCATCCATCCATTATTTTCTGCTTGTTCCTGAGTCAGGTCGTAGGGGCAGGGAAGTCTAGACCTCTCTTTCTCCAGCCACCTCTTCTAGCTCTTCTGAGAGTCTCTATAGCGTGTCCTGGGTCTTCCCTAGTGTTTTCTCCTAGTCAAACATGCCTAAAGCACCTCCTTAAGGAGGTGTCGGAGGAGGCATTCTTACCAGATGCCGGAAGTGTTGACATGGTCTGTTGAGAGTTGAGGACAATCTGTCGATATGGAGGAGCAGCGGCTCTACTCTGAGTCTCTCCCAGACTGAACTTCTCACCCTGTCTCCAAGGGAGAGTCCAGATACCTTGCAGAGAAAATTCATTTTGACCACTAGTATCCGCAATCACATTCTTTTGGTCACTACCTAAATTTTGTGACCATAGGTGAGGGTAGGAACATAGACCGACTGGTAAACAGAGAGTTTTGCATATAGCTCAGCCCTCTCTGAACAAGAAGTACTGATCCTCATCCCAGCTTCTTCACACTCGGCTGCTAACCCCTCCAGTGAGAGCTGAAGATTACGGCACAGTATACCAGTTTTTCACAAATGATGAAGTATGAGAACTATGTGACACATGAAGCTTAAGTGCAAATTCAAACTGGAAGACTCTCTCCACCAGCTGCAGTCAATCAGCGTCAGATCTTTGCTCCACCGTACCAATCATCTCAGAGATCCAGGTCTAAAGGCTCAGCACCCAAGGATCAGTCTGCTCTCCGGACGCGTTCAGCCCACCTCCACCTTTATCTCAGGCTCTTCCTGGGTACCTCTTCCCTCAGGCTTCCACACCACCACCAGTGTCCGAGCTCCAGGGGGAAGACGTTAAATCTAAGCTGATTTCTAGCTCACAGCAGTTCGCTGCACCCACGTCTTCTTTCTCATATCAATAAAACTGTTTAACTGCTATATTTCTGTGTGTGAGTCTTTCCAGGTGGAAATTTTATCAATACAACAGGAACATAGCTGCACTTTAACTGCTGTCCTTAGATATATTTTCAATTCAGCTGATTTGGGAGAATTCATTTCTCTCTTTTTTCTTTTTCTCTTTTCAGAAACTGAAGTATTTTAAAATACAAAATAACAGCACTCCAGTTGCTACTTGCAAGATTTTCATTTGCGTATTTGTAATGGCAATAGTGATAAAGTGTCATTCAATATCACCATTTTAGTTCAAATTTTACTGTTCTAACACCTAGCTGACTGCACCCATATAACCTAGCTAACTCAAAGCTAAAGCAACAACCTTATGGTAGACTGAGACAAGAGACAAGTTTTTTTAGGACAGCAATAAGACAAAAATGATTACAGAACAGGGATCTGGAAGAGCAACCCATTGTTTTGGTAGAGAAAGTAGGAAGGAGTCATGTTAATTCCTATCCTCCCAGTCCATGAGTCTAAGAGTACAGGGTTCTTGTTGCATTGCAAAGCTACTGAGGTGTTAAGCTCATGTTGCGTCAGGAAAGGCATCAAGTGTAAAGCAATAGCCAAAAGATTTTGTCCAAGTTTGTACAATATGGTAACCCCTGCTGAGGAGAGCAACCAAAATCTTCTCCCACACTTCAAAAACATGCATGTTGGTTGGAGAGTCTAAATTGATCTTTGATGTGAGTGTGTGTGTGGTTATCTGCTCTGTGTCTCAATGTGGCCTTGTGATGGACTTGACATTAACAGGATTAAGTGGTTATAGAAAACAAATGAATGGTTGGTTTGTTAGTTGAGGCTGAGTATAATCCCAGGGTTATCACTTTGATAAATAGAGGCCTTGCTTATTAAGAGCCCTTCAGTTACTGGGTCACTTAAACTGAGTGACAGCGGCCCCTGAGAAATTGCTGCTGCATTTAATAGCATTAATTGAAGTGCTGATGTGTTTGTGGCTTTTATAGGTTTTGCAGCTTGGCAGTTTCGACACAGCAGGCTGGCAAAGACAAACGGCAGGGCTACTGTGTTTGATTAATAGGTGCTTTGACATATGTGTTAGCGGTGAAACATTTCAAATGCAGTATTAAAAGAGGACATCATTCACTGCTCAAAAAGCTACTCTCATAAACTAAAATGAGTATAAATCATGAGCGAGGGAACTTTCTCAGCCCTCACATCCTTCAGTTAAAGCTCAATCAAACAATGACTGACAGAAAGCACAGTATTATTTCAGGTTTTACTAAACACATCACTGCCCTTCTGTTTATTAATGAGTCAGTCACAGCTAAAGTCTGGGCACAAAACGTAATTGATTAAAACTATAAAGATTGGATTGGACTAGTTTTACCAACCTGAACAGATTTGAGTATCTGTTTCTTATCTCCCTTTTGTGTCTAATGCCCTCTTGGAGCCTGTTAACAGTCATTTTGGCTGACTAATCTCTGTGACTGGACATTCAAGTTTAGCAAATTATAGTGCATGAGAATGACAACATTAGAACTGACAAAAAATAAACTAAAACTTTTTTTTTTCATATTTTCTCCCATGCATCTATTATCTATACCCATTTATTCCTTTTCTAGGGTCACGGGGGTCACTGTGCGAAGTATTTAAAGTGTTTTAAAGTGGCACTTTTTGCCCATATATTTACTGAATGGCTTGCAGACACTGCAAGGGCCATTCCTGATACAGTCTTAATACAGTAGTAAAAACTAAAGGTACAAAACTCTGAAGGCTCTTAAGCTCCAAGCTGACAAACATTTGTCAGGAAGACCTTAAATGATCCTTATCTTTTATCCTTCCAGTTAAACAGAAGAATGAACATTGTTTTAGACATGTCAAAGTTAGTCTGACATTTTGACATGTCAAATTGGTGTTGGTCTTTGGTCTTCAGTACCTTTCATTTAAGTTTAGTGTAGTGCATTATTGTGCTGCAAATAAAACAAAAAAGGTTTTGTGCACTTGCAATATTATGATCTCTGCCCACATCGAGGCGACTTTCAGCTAAAATCAAGCACAACCAGATCTGGGGTAGAATAAGGCCAGATCAACTGTGTGTAAGGCCAGGCCTTACAATGTAAAAAAGCCATTAATAAATGTAAAACGCTCTGATTGACTGTTCAAAGTAATTAAAATGTTCCATATATGATTTATCAATCCATCTATTTTCTTCTGCTTATCATTTCCATGTTGAGAAGGGTTCCTATCTCCAGCAGTCAATACCTATGTTACCATCCAACTAATGTGAATTTTAAAAACTTTTAAAATGTCACAAAATGAAAGAAAAAGAAAGAAAGAAATGCAAATCAGGCATGTTTCCATCTACTGGTTTGGAGCGTATCAGTGTTACATGCTGACCAGAGATGTAGAATAAGAAATTAAATTCTCTTCGCTTTATGGGATCCCTGAAGATACGCGGAGAAAGCTGAATAATCATGTGAGGTAAATCTTATCTGCATTACAATTTATTTGGCAAATATGTCTTTGTCTCCCCTTTTGCACGTTAACTCCTAAATCCAAAAACCACCTCAAGTAAGTGTAAAAACTATTTTAACATGTCTAACCACTGCAAGTGAAGCCATTATCAGCTATTAAGAGTATTAGCTAATAAGATTCAAGGATTCAAGGATCATTGCATCACTGAATCCTGTTTCAGGTTATTTAGATACATGTGAGACATATATTTGAGATTTAACTGAAACACCAAACTTAATGTTTAAAGATTCTTAACAAACAATAAAACAAAAAACACAAAAAAAAAAACTAAAATAAAAATTTATTCTTCAAAGAAGTTATAAGATATTAAACCCTATATTATGATTTTATCATGCAAAGAAGCTAATATTTTAAGTGGCTTTCATTTCTACCATTATACTGCTAAAATCCAAAATTATAACTGAATAGTTGAAAAACTTATCGTAGCCCCCACCCCAACAGCTTTTCCAATCAGCCACATGTTCTTGTCCTAAATAATAACACTGAGATCAGTACTTCTGTGGTGTCACGGTCATCAGGTCAGGCTGGAAGGCTGCACACTGTGACACCTCGTTAAAATACCAGCTGCAGTTATGGTCATAAAGCAAACAGTTTGTGTTAGCTGATAAGCCTCAATAGCCTTTTATTGGCTGCGTTTACCCAGTTAGACTAATATTATGGTTTGTCATGACATTGTTATGTGACAGCCTGTGTATGCTGCAGAACAACTTTTCACTCAGGTGGTATCATCACTGTTTTAAAACACTGCAATATGTAACTGATATATTGGGTGCATATTTTGTGGAAAGCCATAAAAGCCAAAGTCAGTGAATTTTCTTTTTTTTTTCCTTTTTAAATATTAACATCAAGTTAAATTAATTAATTTGTATTGTATTTAATAAATAAAAATGTTAATTTAGCTTGTTGATGTTTTGAACGGTATGCAATAAACATATTTATATATTATAATGCACAACAATCATCAACAACACAGTTTTTTTAGTGCAGCTTTGATCAAGATAAAGAAAACTACATAAAAGTGCACTTGTACTGAAATTCAATTGAGGGTTACACAAGAGCTAAAAATGTAAAGGTAATCAATAAAAATAATTAAGAAAAATATATATTCTGTTGTGCTAATTACAACTATAGGTCAAAATTTATAATCATATTTTGACATGAGCAGCAATTTGTTTTCCAGAAAAGGTTTTATTTGTACTCTGACTGCAGCGGTTCGCCTCAGAAGATGTGAAACAATTTGCCCCTCAGTGCTCTGCAATTGAGAGAGAGAAAAAAGACCTGTTGAAAAAGAGGCTTTTTAATTAAGTAGCTAACAAAATACAAATCTCAATAACTTGGGAAATAATTGTGCAACCCTCATTAGGCATTCCATCTGGGCAATTACCTTCTTTTTAGCCTCGGGGAGTTATAAATGACTGGACGGTAATTGAAGCTAGCAGTTAGCGAGAGCCTGAGATGAACTGAATTACACAATGTCATTAAAACAAATACATCAAATAATTATCCGATGGAAAATAAATGGACTGAACGCATGTAATTGTTCTTTTGAATTAGTTCTTGCACCACTCTCACAGCCATCGCTCACAGGATCCTCACAAGCATTTTTCCTGCAGGAGCAATAAATACTTCCCTCCTGTGTGGGCCACTTAGTGCAAGGTTTTCACTGCCTAATTAGTTTTACAGTTTTTACAAAGTGCCTCATTGCCCACATCATTTAGCATCATATAAAGACAAAAAAAAGGTGTCTGTGATTCTGCTTACTTCTACATAAGAGAGTAAAGGGAAGCACTTCTTTGTTTCCACCATTTATAAGATTAAGCAGCTCACAATTGAAAAATAGATCATTTCTTTTTTTTTTCCAAATATAGAACACATGGCTGAGTAAAACCATTATGTGAGACACGTCTTTGTCCACTCTGATAGATTACTTTCTTGATTTGGTCTCAAAAAAAAGGGGGGGGGGGGGATCCTCTCCTTTTTTACCTTGAACTCTGCAGAGGAGCATGTGCTTGAAACATTTTCAGCCAAATTGATAGTGACCTGATTTATGGGCCTTATTGCACCGTATAATTAATTTTATGCATATGACTTCCTTTACAATTACCATACAGGCCGATTGGAGAAGTTCACTGCTTATATGAAGCCATCAATAATTGCAGATTCATCACTGGGCTGGCTGAAAATCTGCCTGAGAAGATGGGGGAAAAAGAGATTGTCTTCTGGAGGTGAGAAATTCTGAAGAAAGGGAAAAACTCTTCAGGTGGCTAACCCCTTTAAACAATTGTACAAAACAAATGTGAAAGATATTTAGATACTTCGTATTGTCTTTTCTCACAGACGTCGTTTTCATTCAGTTGGCTTGCATGAATGCCTTTCTAGTTTTGTTTCTCAGCTTTAATCAGGAACAATTTAAGTTGCAAACTATTTTCTCCAGTGATCCATAATAAGATGCATGAAATGGGGAGAAAATAGAAATGTTTTGAAGCAGTTTTGCAGATTTGGACCTCTGCAATAAATCAGTGATTCAGAACATTAGACTCTGATTTAAAGAAATGTATGAGTCACTCACTGTGTTTGCTTACATTCCTCTAACACCTTAAAAGGATAGTTTAGATCTTTTGAAGCAAGGTTGCATTGAATTGTTATAAACAGTTAATATCATACCTGGTAGCTTTTTTTAATGAACTCAATTAGGAGAAAACATTTTATTTAGACAATAAGCAAGTTCAAAGCAAATTTCTGCCATTTTAAAACAGCTCTAAACTTTAAAATATTATTGTGCTTGATGAAAATATTATTTTAAAAACACTGCTGACAATTTTGCATCACATCCAGCAAAAACAAAATTTTCACTGGAAGTGAGTGCTGCTTTTTGTGCTTGCAAAATACCACAGAATTCTATGTAAATATGTACGGCACTACTTGAACTCCCTCCAGATGGTTGACAATACAGCAGACGAGTTGGCTCAGATAGGTGGAAAAGAAGGTTTTTGTGATCTACTTCAGTTTCTGTCTTCTGAAGTTAAGACTCCGAAGACGTGTCAAGTCAGTTGGGAGTGGATCTAGGGAGCTCGACAGCAGGAGATGAGACGGAGAGACGCTCCGAGGGTTGGTGAGCGGCTCAGCGACAGGTGAGACTGATGCGTGTGAGCGTTTCTTCTCAGGTGTCACTCAGGCGCAACATGGCTTGTTATTTGACGTGAAGGACCCAGTCAGGTCCAATCCAACATTTGTTTTACTAAGTGAATGAGGAGCAGAGAGAGGTTAGGAGTAATGAAGAGGGCAAACAGGGCACACACAGGAGACACTCTGCTGGCAATACTCACTACTTCTCATGTGGTTCTGGTAAAGTTTTCTTGGAATGACAATAAAAACACCCTAGTAAAAAAAATACTATAGATGTTGTCTCATTAATAATATTAACGTTGCTGTGTTAAAACGTGATTAGGAACAAACCAACTGACCACATAAAATTCAGTTCTTAAGGTTTGTGTATTTTACACCTTATAAAGCGTTCAGCTGAACAGCAGTAAAATAAGATTATCTACGACTGTACTGACTGTACATTTCTCCAAATAAACAGCTCCCACACGCCACACAAATCCAGCTCTGACACCTGACATCATCATGTTTAGTCGCAGTAATTGAAAATCTCTCTATCCACTCAGCAGCACACCACCTCCTGATTCTACAAAACAATGACAAACACTGTAAAGCAACATATTAATGTCAGCCCGCCAGGTTAAACAGCTCCAGCAACGAAGGTCTTTATTAAAATGAAATGAATGCGGGGAAAATAAAACCCTGTTAGATGTATGACCTGAAGCAGGGAACACATTGAGACTGAACTGATCTGGATGACATGAATAATTTAGCCGACACTAAAGGAGGTAATATAAATGCACACATACATTCTAATCTTTCCTGCTGGCAGTGCGAAGTCGCCGTGTTTCCCACCACCTCTCTCGAGTGGAAAAGCAGCAGATGCCCTCGGTGCTGAATTAATCCAGAAATGTATCAGCGCCTCAGAATTATTCACATACAGATGCATGATAATGATTCTGAGATTAATCCGTGACAGGAGCTGCTGCCTCTTTGTGCACTGAAGGTAACTTTTTTCCCTCCTGACCTTTATCTCGACAGTGCTCTCATTTCACAGCTAATACTCTGGTACACGCCGACACCTGAGTAGTGTTTTTTTTCTTTCTTCTTTTTTCTCTCCAGCCTGTCACCCAGGAATCCCAGTGCTTCTGTAAGACAGTGCACTGGGAAAACATGCCCTCTGTTTGTCCTTGTCTCTAATGTCAAATTTCAGGATTAAATCTGTGATTGCTCCTGGAGGACGCACACAGACACACATCTCACACACACACACACACACATTAAAATAAATAGCAACACTTCTCGGAGGTCACATTATGAGTCCTTTCAGCATAGTTTTACTTTAACTCTATTGTTTCAGAGACTGTATAATAAAGTTTTGTTTTTCTTGTTCTCCTTGAAGGATTAAAATAAGATCATTCTGTGTTGATAAATAATGAAATTACAGCTTTTTTTTTTCTCAAACCTTGTACATTACATTTTGCACCATCTTGTGATTCTGATTAGATATATTGTGTTCCTAGTTATAGAAGGATTTTCAGCTAGTGCCGCATCAAATTTAAGCCCAGTGTCCAGATAATTAGCCAACATTTCTGTTTTCTAGGATTACTTGGCTGTGGCAGCCATCTTGAATTGGGCTAAATTTCACCCAATAAAGTTTCTCTGAAATCTGTCCAGTTTTTCATAAGAGACTTTGCTAACATGACAGACAAACAAACACACACGGGCGAAAGCAGTAATTAAGGAAATTTTTATTTTTTTTTCAATATTTAATTCTTGTATTGCCTGCAATGTATCATATACATCCATATAGCTAAAATTACTCCAAGAAACTATTGGAATAATTCAGCATTCCATTACTACAGGCTACTACTCTGTAATGATTTATACAATTTATATCAACTTTTGAAAATTTTGTTATGACTAAATAACTCAAATAGGTCAATCCAATAGTTAGTATTAGTGTGTATACGTCCAAAATTGATTCCATTCAACTTTTTTGATTCTGTTTTCTCAGACATCTTAACTATTTGTTAAAATTTAAATAATTTCTTATGTGTCATTAAGGGTGTAGTCATACCTGACACATCTGGTCCGCTTTAAATGGACCAGAGTTTGTTTCCCCTGTTGCTCCGGACCGTTTATGCAGGTGTGATTACACTCATGTAAACCCTGGTGGTGATTAAACAATCAGACTAAGACACATTTTTGAAGTGGTCTGCTTCTGAACAAACTCTGGTGCGGTTTGCTTCTGTTGTGAATACAGACCGGCCTCGAACCAAACCAAGTACAGGAAACATGAGCTTTTTTTGGACTTCACAAGCCACCACTGCTAGCAGTATTAGCCCTTTAGTGTTGCTAATGCTAACACTGCGCTACAAACAATGAGGCGTTGTGGGTCAGAGAACGCGGAGCATCTTAAGGCCCCCACATACTCGGGTTAACTTCACTCTGAGGAGGTCCACGTGGACTAGAGGCGGACTCAATGCGGACATCCGTCAGACTGGTCCGCGCAAAGATCACTTTTTTATGTCCACGTCACCGGTGTTGCACAATAAACTGCATGGCGAGTACTGTTTTGGATGCAACACCAAGCTGATGAAGTTGAGAATCGGTGTCATTTGTGGACAAATGGAGTCAAATTTTGAAGAGCGTCTCATGGAGGAGATTAGAAAACTTTGTATAAGGACTTTTAGTGAGCATCAAATTTGTGCGAGGAAATAGTTCAGATCCTGGGTATGGTAGTTCTTTTCTTTTTTTCTTTTGTTGTTTTAAAGCTAAAATACAAACTATCCCTTCCTCTTCGTCCTTGACATCATGACTGAAATAGCGAGAAATTAAAGAATTTGTCAGGCAGTCAGTACGCTGGAGTATGAAGTCACAAACATCTGTGGACAATACGTGCGGAGTCATGGACCGCACACAGTACGCCTGAGTATGTGGGAGCCATCAGTCTCCTTTAGGTTGCAGCACACATTTGACAACACTATCCTAAAATTACATCATCGCAAAACAGCCACTGAATGAGCTGCTCTTGATATTATTTCAGTTAGATAATAGATGGACCTTTATTTCCAGGTCTGTGCTCTGTCCTGCCCTCATCATTTCTGTCCATTAGGAGCCATGGCCGTGACCTGCAGGGCTTTGTTTATAAATTATAGTCCACCTGCAAAAAGCACAATGTAAAGGTACTTTATTGGTCATCACTGCATGTTTCCATACAGTGACGAGATTTGTGCTCTGCATTTGACCCATCCAA
>JARVGW010235125.1:0-10932 GCA_031762495.1 Anablepsoides rubrolineatus | reverse complement strand
AGTCAAGTCTAAGTCTCTAATAGTAGGGACTCAAGTGCGACTCAAGTCCGAGTCCGAGTCACGAGTCCCCATCTCTGGTGTGAACATACTGTAATTCTGACAAACTATTGAGACATAAAAACATGTATATGTTGGTGTAGATTGTCTAATATAACATAGTATGACAGTACTTTACCCACCTCTGTGTTTAAACTTAGACAAACTACTGCAGCTGCAGGATCAGCTGATCATTGGTTTAACATCCATCATCTTCTTAAATTGTCACATTGTTTGAGGAAATGAATCTACGTTTTCTCTGGACATCTGTGACGTGACGTTGCTTTGTTGTACTGCACTGACTCTCAGTCTGAGCATTTCAGACTGACAGGTAACTGTATTTTTTCATGAATAAAGGCTGAATCATGTCCTGTCTATTTTCACTGCTCGAGTATTTAATGCATGAGATCGTTGGCAGCAAATCAAACAAATTTTATCAGCCACAAACCAGAGATGTCCAGATCCAGATAAGACTAATGTGAGCTGTGGGTTTGTCCACTCAGATACTTCCTACACCTTTCACCCTACACTATATCCTGGTCAGAAAACAACTTAGACTATTTGTTATTACTTTCAATTCAGTTTTTTTAATAGGCTGCATAAATAATGCTTCACTAATGAAATGTGCTGGATCTCATATACTAAAATAATTTGATACATTTTGGAAACACAGAGCTGCTCCACTTTTAGCACAGTGGTGAGAGAGAAGACTAAAAGTAATTCCCCAGCAGTTTCTTTAAAGTAACTGGCTACAGAAGTGGTTCTCAACCCATTGTTGTGTCTAAATTAAAAGCTTGACCATCGATTCATTGTGAAAATAGATGAAGGAAGAGAAGAATTCCTGAAAGCAGAAAATACTTCCTGATCTGAGCTCAACGAGATTATCTCACTCAGCCTCACAGCTGAAGTTCTTTAAAAACAAAACTCTGGGAACCTCTCGTGCTTTTCTTTCTTTCTTTTTTTTGTTTGTTTTTTGGAGCTCAGAAAGGTGTGGGCCTATGGGCTTTATGTGGTGAGCACCCTCAGCTTTTCAGGAAGGGTCCTCAATATTTGAAGGGCAGAAAGTCAGAATATGTCAGAACAGTTTTTGACACCAAGAGGAAGAGAGCGATGAAGAATTTAGTAAAAGGCTCTGCATGCAGCACGGGGAGACAGAACAGACACCAGAGACAGTGAGAGGACAGAGACACTGGTGAGTTTTATTCCCTCACACTCTGATCCTCCAGAATCAGATCAGCTGTTCTTCACTCTCACCTCAGCATGAACCTGGGTTTAGTCTCAAGGATCAGTCTTTCCCACACACTCATGTGTTTGTAGTTCTTGCTGTTGAATTATTTCACTGCTCTATGAGAAGAAACACACTTGCTTCAGACAAAATGTAGTTCTGACATTTTCTGGATATTTGAGAAACAGTTGTGAATAAAAACTCCAGTTTGTTTGTTTTATTTCAATGAAAACAAAAATGCAGCACTCTCTGTTAGGCTCATAATTGTTTCCTTCATGTTTTCACCCACACACGTTTGTTCCTCATGGGGACTTTGCATTGATTTCCAATAGAGCTGGGTTAAAAAAATCGATTTAATTGATCTGGATCAATTTTTGTTTAAATTTGGGAAAATGGATTCATAAGTCATGAGATGGATTTTTCCTCATGGGTGTTGTGTGCGATGAAGCTGTGTGTTCCCATGTTGTGTGTCACTCCTGGCTTGCTGTATGTTTACATCCTGTTGATGCCAGTCAGTGCTAACGTTAGCTCCTGACAACAAGTTGTCTGGAGCAAAACAAAAGAAACGAATGAATCACTAACATTACAGCTGATTCTCAGCAGAACTTAAAGATAACAGAGGCCATGATGACTTTTGTTTGTAAAGATTTGCGCTCAGACGCGGTAGCAGGAAACAAAACGGGCTTCGAGCGGCTCGAACCAAACTAAGGTATGTAAACATCTGAGTGAAACTGTCCTCTGCATGTAGAAATGTGTGAAAGATGACAGTCTAACTAAATCCTTTAGTTTTGTTATATATTACAATATATACACAATATATACCATATTATTTTTACATTTAAGAAACATCTTAATATAATTCACAGTGATGGAATGTTTTAGCTGAAGTTCTCTTTTTTATTGTTTTATTGAACAGAAGCTAACAGAAACATTACAAATATACAGTTTTCATATGTTCAAAAGAGTGGGCAGAAGTATATTTAAATTATCCCACCTCTTCTCCTGCAACCTTTTTAGTGATCAAGAAAATTTATCTTACTTTCTTTAAAAACTAATGTATCCAACAACACTTTCTCTTGCAATTCTTTTTTAGTTTAAACCCTTTGAAACTTGAGACAGGTTTGTTTCAAGATTAAACTCCAATTTACAAGTTTGCTCTTGTTTATAATTTTACCAATGCACCAAGTTAGAGTTAGTTTCCACTATCTGCAGAATTAGTTCCTTTCAGAATGTCTCCTATAGCTGCATGATATCCTTAACTAATTTCAAAATCAATCAAACTGAATCATGAATTGTCGTGAATTGTTGTGAAATTGGAAATCTGAATTGATACCTAGCCCTAATTTCCAGTCATTTTAATACCCTAAACAATAACCCCCCTTAATGGGGGTTTGGGTGGGTAACAGAGGAGAAGCAGCAGAGAGGTGTGTTAAACTACAACTCTGCTTCCTGGTCTGGACCCTGGGTTGTCAATCATTTCAGTTGTCAACAAGTTCTTAGAAAGGAGACCATCTCCAGCTAAAGTGGGATAGAAGCCATCTCTCCTCACCAGACCAGATTTTGCTGATAAAGTTTTTCTACGTGGCCCACGTTGTTTTCAGGACACCACCTGGTGGTGAACAGAGGGTCTTGGCACTTTGCTGTGCTCTCCAGCTGATGGGAAGTCCCAGCTGCTCAGGATCTGTTGGAGGACCACTAACAGGAGCTACTCTCAGTTCACCAGAACAACATTTAGACATTTAGACACAGAAAACACACCTGACTGAAATGAGGGATTGACAGGTTTGATGGTTCAATGATTTGATTCAGAAGCAGGGAAGCAGCTCAAACCTGCAGGACCGTGGGCCATGAGGACCAGGGCTGGGGGACTCTGTCTTACACAAACTGTAACCAATCTTTAAAGGTTGAATTGTATGAAAAGCAGTTCCACAGAATGTGTGTCGGCCATCAGGCAGTGAGAGGCTGCAGTTTGATTACAGAGCATAGATCTGCAGCTGTCAGCTCTCAGTTGTTTCTGTTAGATCCTGCTGGTACACCAGAGGCCCAAACAGCCTTTCAGGCCTGATTGACTGAGACAGCTCTGACAGTTATTGACAGGCTCCTGCACTTCCCAGAAAGGGCAACAGAGATAGAAGAAGAGGGGGAGACTGGGAACCAGATCCCCACACTAGCTGTGCTCACAGATCTGGTTTCTGCTGCAGCTCCAAACTGAATGTTTTCACTGAAATCATTTGATCAATATTAGCTGTGTAATACCTGCCACTTGTGATATTCAGCAGGCTCTGAAATAACTAACTGATTATTTTTGATCTGCAGCGTCTCCTGAGAATAATCAAAGAAAAAGAATCTGAACACAATTAGTTTAATTTGTTTGTCACCGCCTAAAACACAAATCAATGAAATCAATGAAACATAAAGCAGCATCATAAAGTCCTGAGATTTATACAATGAATCAACTCAAAATAAAACTTTTACAAACATTTTTATAATAACTTATTGACAGGAACTGCTTGTCTCAATAACTGAAACAATATTTCAGGAAATATTTAGACAAATATAAGTTAAGATGTATAAAATAAATGTGAAATATCACTAACTGAGGAAAGTTAATTTAAAGGTCATATTGATGGGCTGACTGGAATGTGACATTAAACATGACAGTAATAGATTTAACTTCAGTGGAAACTCATAATAACACTAAAGTTCACTGACAGAAGACAGCAGCAGCTCCACTGAGTCTGAACTGAATATTACAAATAATACATGGATTAGATGAAGACTTGTTTAGTAAATATTAGCAACTTCTACACTGTGGTACTTGATCTGTGCAGCTGGACACTGCTCAAAAATACATTTACTTCAGCTGCTGTGAAATTACTGACATTTACAAGTGTAGACAGTAATACTGGGATTGAAATTGTTTATGAGTACCTTGAGTGGTTCTTTTATTATCCATTCATTAAAATAAACAAAAGAAAATGTATAAATAATAGAAACATAACAAAAGTCATTAATTAAATGAAAGGAAAAAAACAAATAATATTCCTATCATATCTGCTTCCTCCCCCCACCCAAAAATATAAATAAAGAAAGAAAGAAAGAAAGAAAAAAAAAGTTTTTTTAAATGCAGGAATGTTGTGGTGGGAGCCCTGTTGGACAGACTCAAAGACACATGGAGACAGGGAGACATAGGGACAAAGAGACACAGAGATAAAAAACACAGAGACACAGGGACAAAAAACAGGGACATAGAGACACAGGGACAATCACCTACAAATGTCCATTGTTCAGTCCTTTTGTTTTACAAACATCTCATCTAAATGTTCAAAAATCTATGTGAAGAATTGAAGCAACAAAGAAAAGTCCAAACATCCAGAAGCTCATTAAATCCATCACCACAGAGTCCAGCTCATCAACATGCTCCAATATTTACTGATCTTCGGGACGTCTCTGTCCTCCAAGACTCAAGTAGGGTCTCTGCAGTACAAAATGATGTGGGCGGAGTTTGACCTGACCATGATTGGTCGGATTGACTTGTTTTGTGGGGCAACTTAAAAGAAGAAGTAATGATAATAGTAAAACAATATGGTTTATCGACTGTCTATGTTCAGTTTAAAACAGAACAATGACTCAAATAAAAATGATTGTGAACATGTAAATATAATGTATTGACTTTTAATTTTGTGCAGCACCTTCCTGTCTCCAGTTATGACTAATAATAATATCTATATTTAAAAAATATAGGTGCTAGCAGGCCAATTGAACCAACCTACTCCCAGCTGCCCCCTACTTCTTCAAAGCCCACTGTCAATCACGTCTTAGGCAAACTCCTCCCATAAAATAAGAAACTCTTACTTAGTGACTGCAGAGATGCTCTTCTCCCAAGACTCAACTGACTCACTTCATGTATCTCATGAGGACAATCCACCGTCTCTCTTTACAGTTTCAACATTTTCCTTCAGCAGCTCCAGTTTAGTTACTGTCTAACATATGATCAAATAAACATACAAGATGCACAACCAGGTAAAAAATAAACCATTAAAAGACATTAATTGTAATAAGACATTTGTCACTGATTGTGATCACTGAATATTCAGGCCTTGTTGGTCCTGTCGGCCCACCACTGGGATGCTGTCAGCTTCTTAACAAACCTAACAGCTTTGTTTTCTCACTATGGATCCTGATGTTTGTAGCACAGATCCACGAGCTTATCAGCTTTATATTTAGTTCTACATAAACATGCAAAGCCGGCCTTCCTAATCCCCGCAGTACTGCTGAATCTATCACAGCAGAGATGTTATTGTCTGATGAACCTGACTCAGACATACCACAGCATCACAAACACACATCTGGCATCCAAAGCAAGCCTGCAGCTTTAAAACACACAATCATCAGATTACACATTAATCCCCTGCCATCAGACAGGCAGAGAGCAACGTGCTGTCACAATCTCTCATTCAAAACAAGAGCTCTGCCAAGATGCTGAAACAGGTGTTTAAAGACAACGTTATTACTTATTATTATTTAGTTATTATTACAAAAGGTCTCCAAAGTTTAAAGAGGCAATATTATCTGTTTCTCAGACATATATTTAAATTCTGTACCATAACAAAGTAACTATGTTTCCTTCAGTTGTTATTAAAATGTTGTTTATGTTTAAATAGAAATTAAACTTGACTTTTCATCATAGCTGTTTCTAAACACCTTAAAATTGGCCTCTGTCTCTTTAAGAGCCTCCTCCTGCTTCTGTACATGTCAGCATGGGGCCAGGTGTGTGTGTGTGTGTGCGCGAGCTGGTATTCCCTATGTCGTGGGACAGTTTTTATGGCATACACACCTACATGTGGGGACCTGATGTTACTTATGGGGACCTGAGTCTAGTCCCCTTAAGGGGAAACGTCGTTGGAGGGTCAGGGGTTAAGCTGCCTCAGGACAAACATGCATGAATGTGTCAAAGTAAGACACACTTGGTGAGAGGATAACATTATAACAGGATAACATTATAACATGATATAACACTCAAAAAATTTGATTTTACATGTTTTTGATTACATTTTTAACCTTTAAGGGCTTTTAGTTAAAAAAATAAACCCTACAAATCATTTTTAACATTCATTTGTTATTTTACTTAATTGAAAAAAAGCTTTTCAAAACTTTGCCAAAAATATTTTTACTTTTTTTTTACTGCAATTTGGAGTTTTGTGCAGACCTTTCAGCCCTCCTGTAGCTCCAGATCCAGTGGCTGAAAATGATGCTCAGTGGTTGAACATAAAGAACTTTTATTTATTTTTTTATTTTAGTTTTTATTATTTAAAATATGTCTGAAGTAGTGCTTACGCACAATTCCAGTTTCTGTTTGGTTTTTTACTTCTACTGATTCACTACATTTTATTTAGCCGCTGCAGACAGAAATAAATCTGCTGAACAAACTGGTTGAAACAGAAAATATGACCTAACCAGGACATGAGAATTAGAAGCATTTAAAGCTTTTTTCTGACTCTTTTTAACGAGACATTAAAATAAAAAGAACCTCAAATAAAATACCACACAGACATTATCCACTAAAAATGGAGTCTAGACAAAAGTTCAACTGTGGAAGATTTATCTGCCTCACCTGCTTCATCCAGCCGCTGCGTCACAAACCCAGCTGCATCCAATAAGCATCTCTGACAGTCAGTGGATAAAACCGTCCTCTCCAATCACTCTGTCTGCTCGCCAGCAGAACCTCAACCTACCCATACCCCTCCTCCACCCCTTATTTTCTGGCTCCCCCTCCTATGACCACCACCACCAGTGTCGGACCCCAAACTTCTACCCCTCATCTTAAACAGCTCATCTAAGCTAGCATCATCTCACAGTACTCACATCCAGAGCCAGGGTCCCTAATCCCCCTCATTTCAGTCTGTCTTCAGTCTTTCCAGGTTGAACTGATCACTGCACCTTGTTTGAAAATGTGAAGGTCTGCATCCCTCCAAAATAAAACCTATCTGGCTACCAGGACAGCTTTAATCAGGGCTTCAGCTCTGACAAAGGCCTCAGGCGTTACAGTTGCTGTCTTCTGGCACATTTTAGTTGAAATGCCAGAAACTAATTACTAAATGCAACTTTCTGACAAAGCTCCAATTCAAACTGATCCTGCTGTCAGACAGGTTGAGGAAGGATGCCCCTTGTCAAACCCCAGCCTGAGTTTGCCTCACTTTCCTGTTTCTCTGTCAGAACATCCAGCTCTCCTCCATCTCCCCATGTGAGGAAAGTGCCCAGCAGTTCAGCCATCACCAGCTAAATTGAATCTCAGAAAAGGAGGGCCATATGGTTGGTGTTGATTTGTTTACAAGCCTGCTGATGCGGGGCCACAGAGGGCCCATAGAGGGATTCAGAGGAAATGGCCTCCAAAGCTGAGCTCAGGCTCGTCAGATAAATCTCTTATTTCCCGCTCTGCTGTATAACACAGAGAAGAACTGTGGGAAACTTGTTTAAACACACATCACACAATCACAGCTCCAAACAACTACTGAGATTCAATAAATACATGCAACGCTCCAGCTGCTATTTTATTACAAACTTTGAAACAAAAGTCATTTTAAAAACACAGAAGAGAAATTAGTTTTAGCCCTCATGTTTGGGTTTTTATTTTTAGATTGTTTGAAACTTCTGTGTGAAAAATACAACCAGTTTAGAGCAGTTCCAGAGAAGTGCACCAAAACCTGAAGCCCAGGGGGATTGGAGTAAAGACTAGGGCTCGACCGATATATCGGCGGGCTGATATTTTTGGCCGATATTTGCATTTTTTCCTTGTATCGGTATCGGCTGATACGTTCGTCTGTTCAGCCGATCCATTCTTTGGGTCACGCAAGCGCATGTTGCTGCCCCCTCTCTGGGAGAGAGCGGTTGGTAATGTTGTAACTAGACAGAGTTAGAGGCAACAATAAGGGTGAGTTATGAACTTTTAATGTGTTTTAACTGTTTAACTTAGATTTTATGCTCCTCTGTGTCAGACTATGAGGAGGAGAGAACAGCTGTTTGTTAAGTTTCATTTTTGAACGGGAGCATCATGTTTTTACTTTCACTTTAAACCCCTCGCTGCCTGCTCGGCTGTAGTTAGTCTGTCCACGTTGTTTTTCTTTTAAAAATGCTGGAGCTGCTCACAGGAGGCATAGAAGAACACCTCTATTGTTCTCTCTGCTGGATTAAAATAAAAAAGCTCTCAGATTTTTCTTGTTGTTACGTATAGGAGCGAGTAAAGAGCTGCAGTCCACCATGAACATGTGAACCAGGCAGATGCTGCTTACATCACGTTTGGTCTGACAGCAGTATAAAAGTCCTGATGCAGATTCTCTTTGGTGAACATTTCAAACTGAGATCTAAAGCTTGTTGTTAACGTCAGCTGGTTTAAACGCATCTTTTACCCAGAGTAAAAAACAGGCGCAGACAGACAGCTGTGTGTGTGTGTGTGTGTGAAGTCCTCACAAAGATAGCAATATGTGTGTGTCTCTCTCCTTTTTCTCTGTGTTCCTCTTACTGTTTTATTTAGGCCTGTTGCTGTTTTTGCATCAAAAATGCTGGGATATTAAAACATAGTCATTTTATTTTATGTAAAAAAAATATATTAATCTGATTAATATACAAATAAAAACAGAATATTTAGCACTAGATAAAATAAATTTTATATATTTTTATATTTTTTTATTTCATTTAATTAATTAAAACAAACAAAATTCAATCATAACACAACACAATGTCATTAAAATGAAAAAGATTAATGAAAAGGAGCAGAAAGAAGAAAAAAATCTTATAACGTCTGCCCCGTTTAACAAAATATATATATATTACAGACACCCCTACAAACATATACATAAATAAAGAATTCATACCTTAACGATCAGCAAGAAGAAAAGAAAAAAAAATATTAGCAATTTTTTAAACAGCAGCTTATATGAATGCCTATTATATGTTTTTTATATTTTGTCAAAAAGTCAGATTTTACTAATCTTCCAATTAACCTAAGAGAACCAGCATTTTTATAATCACTAGCCACGTTGTTCCACAACTTAAATAACTTAAATAATTTATTTATTTTTAATTTTTTTTTAAGAAAGGGCTGAAAGAAGAAATTCTGTGTGGCAACACTTAATTCAGCCTACACCAGACAAGGCTCAGTTAATAAATGTTTCTTTATAGTTTAAATTGAGACTTGTGTAACATTTGTTATCATTCTCATTTTTATCATGTTAATGGAAGAAGAAGAAGCAGTATCGGCTTCAAGAATCAGCCCCAAAAAAAATCAGCTGCACGTGTCGGCGTATCAAAAATAATCTGTATTGGTATTGGCCTTCAAAAACCATATCGGTCGATCTCTAATAAAGACAGTAGGAAGGGCAGCACTAATCTAAAAATTAGTTGCACTAACTTTAATATTTAGGTCCCCTAATTCAAAATCACAAAAACACTTAAAAGTTTGGCAAAAGTTAATTCTAAAGCACTAAAAACCCAGCTGAGCCATAGAACATTCCTCAGAATCAACATGAGACAATATTTTCTGTGTGCAGAATATTAATATTTCATCTCATGTAGTGGTTCCCAAAGCTGAGGTCGAGACCTGTTTGTGGGTCACAAAACATCAAGTGAGGGTCCCCAGATGATTTCCAGACATCAATTTAAATGCAAAAAAAGGCTAATAGAATATTTTCATCATGGTTATTTCAATTTATTTAAATAATCATAAATGAAAAAAAATTTGTATCATAGTTACTAGTTTTGTATTATTAAATTATATTATATTCATGGATTAAAGCAAAATATATATATATATTGACTGAAATATTTTTATACGACAGAGAGGTACACTGGTGATGTTCTGTGTTGGTTTATTCTTTCTAACATTAAACCAGGAGCATGAGAAGCATTGTAATGTGTGTGAGGGGCTCACTAGTGGGGGGTCTGGGGGTCCTCTCCCAGAAAACTTTGAATTTAGTAGATGCAGTTTTCTGCATTCTGGTGTATTTTACAGGTTCCTAAACATAGTTTTACTTACATAAAAACACTTCATTAAATAACTAAATTAGAGACATTGATGTGGAAAGATAACTTAATTCTCTGTGTCCACTCATTATTCTTAAGCTACTGGTCAGTGACCTCTTTAAACTCTGGGTTTTTAGGATGTCACCATGCTCAACTCTTGTCTCTTGTGTTCAAATTAAGTGTCTCCACACAGGAAACTGATATCCCCACTGGAGACGGCTTTTTATCTGTTACCTTGGCCTCGTTTCACAATGTACCTGTATGTTATGATAGCAACTTGTATTTAACCATTCCTGTATCACCGTTTCTCTGGGCCTCACATTTCTGGAAACACCTCGGTGCGACCAGGTGTGTTGCCCCTCTGCAATATGGCAAATAAACCATTGTTTGACCTCTCATAAAATACTCCTTGTATTCCTTATCATGTTCTCTGTCCAGGTACATCAATATTTTCATTACAGACATTATTCATTCAATTAGTTGCATCATCTTATTTTTAAACTCCCTGCTATAGCCATTATAATGAAATTAATGTGACACAATTTATCACAAACAATAATTTTATACAATAATTTTACATTTATATTGTTTATTCTTGATTTAGTTTTATTTGTAACAGAACATGTCATTGTGCCGAGCAATGATGAGCCTCA
>JARVGW010235100.1:0-10935 GCA_031762495.1 Anablepsoides rubrolineatus | reverse complement strand
AGTACAAAAAAATATCAGATACTTTAAGACTTTTACTCAAGTAATATTCCTAAAGGAGACTTTAACTTTTACCAAAGGAAGTTTTTGATAAGATACTTGTACTTTTACTCAATTATCACTTTGTGGTACTTTATTTAACACTGCTGAGATGATTGATAAAGTCTCAGTTTATCTTTATAGCCGGGTGAACACTGATATTACAGTAATATTTTATTCACAAAACACAAACAATATTTCCATCATACTTGTGAAATGGTATCCCCGTCAGTAGTCCGTCAATCTTCTTGCTGTCTGGGTTTATCTGAGTAGGAAGGACGACTGCTCCAAAATGGCGGCTGTATTTCATGCGTCCCAGAAGCCCTCTACTGTGTTAAACAACTAGGTGAACGTAGGACGTGATGACATCACAGTTTGCGGAGTTACCGCGGAGTTTCATCAGGAAGTTACTTGAGCGCAAAGAATTGCTTGGTGATGTAAACAATTGTTTTGACGCTCTAAAACTCGCTAATGTTAGCTTCCATTAACTGCAACCATGTTACAAACCGAAATGTTCACAGTTTAGATCTTTACCACGTTTTAGTTTGCTTTAACGATGGTAAAAAGCGTTGTGAAGGTTGAAAGTTAGTCAGGTTCGCAGGGGGGAGGCAGGTCAACAGAGACCGTGCAGGGGTCAACAACTCACAAGGACTGAATCCTTTTTCATCATGGAGGCTTTTTTGGAACCAGTGCAGAATCCTGATTTGAGGTAAGCTGAACCCTTAAAAAGCAGGCAGTAATGACAAGTTCTTAATTCTTTGTATTTAAAGCCTGACATGATGTTTCCATCTTCTATTAGCTCCATCCTGTCCTCCTGTGAGCCGGAGCTCCAGGAGCTCATGAGGCAGATCGACATCATGATCAACCACCAGAAGAGGCAGTGGGAGGCTGAGCTCCGGGCCTTGGAGCTCAGGGTGAAGAGTGGAGAAGAAGAGCTTTTAACCTCCAGGAACATCATCCAACAAAGGAACCTGGAGGTGAACTGAGAGTCTAATCACTGTGTTTAAACATGTTGGCATTAACTTGTGGAGTCAACCTTGTGTCTGTTAGCAAAATATTTTGTGCAAAAGCAGACCGATTTTAATAAAATTAATAAATGTATAAAGAGAGCTAACTTAATCCAGTTCAAGCTGGCCTCCACAGCTGATCAACCTGTAAATGTCATTTATTTAGAATACTTTGTGGTTTAAATACATGGTGATATATGTTTAATGTTTAAAAACTAAACAGCCTACAGCATTTTCCAATGTTGTATAAAGTACCACAAAGTAATACTTGAGTAAAAGTACATGCATCTTACCAAAAAAAATTATTTGGTAAAAATTAAAGTCTCCTTTAGGAATATTACTTGAGTAAAAGTCTTAAAGTACCTGATATTTTTTGTACTTAAGTATTAAAAGTAATTGATTTAAAATGAGCAGTTAAATGTTCTGTAATGATATTTATTAGGAGGTGACCTCCACAAAACAATGCAGAAATGACTATTAAAATAATGAATTGATGTTAAATTTAGGATGCACTAGTCCAGCTGTTTCAGTTTATATACATATATCAAGGCTGCACAAAACTTTTCCCCAAAAGGAAAATCTATCTGAGGGCTGCGGCCAAATGTAATAATATAATTCATGAAATACAAATACTTCTTAAGTACAGAACTTTTATTTTAATGATTATGTCCTGCTGGAGTGTGACATGATTTGTTTGTGTACAAACTAATACAGTATCAGAATATATATATTTATACTTTTAATTCAACTACAATTAAATTCACTCTATCTAGGAGGCACAATTTATATGGATAGTATTTATTTTATACAATAACAAGCTGGAATGAAAACAAGCAAAAATTAAATAAAAATAACAACTTTCTACTTCTTGTCTTTTTTAAAAATGTAAGAAGTAGAAGTAAAAAGTAGGCTGAAATATAATTACTCAAGTAAAGTACAGTGTGTGTGTGTGGTCAAACAGTATACAGCTATAATTTAAGTATTTCTTCAAAGAATAACTTTATTTTTCTTCAGTTATGGTTTTAGGGACTTTATTCCAGCTGGTGACCAGTCTTCTGCAGTAATAGTAATTCAAACCCATTGTTGCAGATTGACTTACTTCACAAGCAGCTTGAAGAAATCCAGACAAATCGCCAAGAGTTAGTTTCTAAATATGAGCAGCAGCTGCAGAAAGTCAAAGAAGAGGTGAGACAGCTTGTTTAACGTAGATCGATTCTTTTGTTACCGCTCTTTAACGTTTCCATAAAATCACTGTGATCGTGTTTTTCTGTCAGCTGGATAAATTAAAGCGAAGTTATCAGAAGCTTCAGCGCAAGCAGCTCAAGGAGACAAACGCAGGAGGAAAACAGACGGAGCTTTCAAAGGTCAGCTGATTTAATGTGTGAAAGCTTCACAGCATTCACACTGTTGACATGTTTTCTACTGTATGTTTTTCAGCATCTAACTCATTTCATCATTTTTGTGCTATTTCAACAATTCATATAGCAAAACATTCAGCTCATTTATGCCAAGGGTGCTGTGACCTTTGGTATTTTTTCTAGTTTAACTTTTTCAGCTATTTCACTTATTTAGCCACTTTTTTGCTATTGAAAATGAATAAACATCCTTATAATCCATTAAAATGTTTCTAAATCTTTACAGCACCTTAAACAATTTGTTCTGGTTATGCTCTTTTTCACTTTTTTGTGCTAATTTTAGCTACTTTTTTGCTTTTTTTTCCTGCAATTTCAGCTAAAATTCTCCATTTTTTTCTGCTATTCTTCTGCTTTTTCAGCAATTCCAGCTACTTTTTAGCTATTTTAATGAATATTTTGTCTGTTTTAACCATTTACTAAAAATTGTCACTTTTTAGTACTTTTTTTTATGCTTTTTTTCTGCAATTTTAAACCTTGTATAGCACTTTCACTATCTGGGTGCTAATTACAACTTGTGTCTGCTACCTTTAGCTTATTTATTACTTACTTATTTTTCTTCTATTGTGGCTACTCTTCTGCTTTTTCCTACTTTTTATGCTTTTTTTCTGCTAATTTGTGCTATTCATGATTCTTACACATGTTTTCAGCTATATTCAGATATTTTAGCTTTAGCTGTTTTCTGCTATGTCAACTATATTTTTACAGTTTTTCTGTAAAGTTAGGCGTTCTTTGCTTTTTTCAGCTTTTCAAGTAGAACTTTTAATACTTTTGCTATTTAATATTTTCCGCTCAATTTCAGCAGCTTTCAGTTTAAGTTTTCAGCAAGAAGCATTGACACTAGCTTTTTCACAGAAAATGCAATTTTTCTAGTTTTATTTCTTTTCCATCATGTGTTGGTGTGGCTGAATGATTGTCACACACTCCTGCAGGAACACAGGGAGTGCTGCTCAGAGGTGCAGCATCTCCGAGCTCAGCTGGAGAAGACTCAGGCCGCCCTGAGCTCACAGGAGCTGGAACTGGAGCGTCTGATGGGTCGGCACCAGAAAGAACAGGTCAGCAGAACATCAGGAACACGTGAGACCCTCCTGTATTTACAGAACACGAAACTAACCAGCTGTCTACTGAACAATACAAACTGAAAGATTGTCTAAATACATAAATATCACAAAATAAATCCACCTGTAGGGGTTTTCATGTTCTTTACAGAATTCTTTGTGATGGTGCAAAAAAAGAAAGCCCCTCCACCTTCAGTTCTAGACTTTTCTGTATCAGTACAAATCAAAATGGTCTAGTCTTTATCAAGTTATAAAATGTTTCAAATTTATTCTCAAGTCTAGAAAAATACACCACATATTTTGTCGTCACTTTGTTGTCATATTAAAAAAACATAAAGCCAACATAAAAAGCTGTTTGAGGAAGATTTAGTTGTGATCGCTGCTATAAAAGCACAAGTTTTGTCAGCTTAAACAAACATGTTAACCCAGTGATACAGAAGAAAAGCATCAGTAGTGATCTTAGAGAACCACTCCATGCTGCAGGAGTCCATCATTCTAAAAACATTATTCATGCAGGAGAAATATGAAGATGGCTGCCAGTCTTCCCAGGACTTGACTTCTCACAAAATTCATGCTCAGAGAAATATTACAGCCAAGAGCTTAACCTCAGACTCTACAGCGGGAGTGTCAACCTCGCAGTTAAACATGAGCTCCTCTGCACAAAAGATTCACAGGGTCAAAATGAGCATCTGTCTGACAGCTGAAGCAGCAGAACTGTCGTCCCAAACACCAAGATGCTCCCATGGTCCAGTCAAAGTCCAAATCCCCTGATTTAAATACTGGAGGGGGGCTTTATAAAAGCTGTGCAGAAATAAACGTCTGAAGTGTAAAGAAGAGTGGGACAAAATTCCTCCACAGTGATAAAGTTGTACAGAAAGCCTCTCCTGTGGGTTCTGTTCACTGAAGGAGATCATGGGGTGTAGCTTTTGACACCGTTTTTACATTTTGTCTTCGTATTTAACACAGTTGCATTGCATGTTTTTTCAGACATGTTTTGTGAAGCTGTGGTTGATGACATCATCACAACAGCAGTGTTCCTCAGAAAATTTGCACTGATCTGTAAAACTAAAAGTGAAGGAGGTGATGAGTTTAATGGCTGATGTGTTGAATTATTATCTGATGAAGTGGAAATCTGTTTGACAGCCGGTGTCGGGAGGACAGGCAGAGCTCTACGCCACGCTGGACCCCCAGGATGCATTTCTTCACAGAAACAGTCTGGAACGCCAAAGACTTCATAATGAAGCCTCCAGACTGAAACAAGTGCTGCAGGCAAAAGATCAAGTCATCCGGTGGGTGTTTCAAATGATGACAGCAGCAGGGGGCGCTCTGCTGCAGCGCTCTGAGCAGGATGTAGTACTCACAATGTGTGTGTGTGTGTGCAGCTCTCTGGAGGACTGTCTGGCTGCTCAGGGCTGCTCCGGAGTGGAGACCCTCAGAAAGGACCTGGAGAGGACCGCAGCCAGGCTTCAGGGTTCTCAGACCTGTGAGGTCCACCTGAAGACTGAGCTCTCACAGCTGAGAGAGAGGTGACCGCTGCTCACTCTGCTGTAAACAAACAACAAGCAACTTTTTAGGAACAAAGACTAAAGGAACGCACATCATCTACTGCATTTCAAACTAGAGCTTTTACAGATACAGAACTAAAACTAACATTTGACTTCAGTTTCTGTAAAGTTATTTAGATGTAGAAGTACATCCAAGGATTATTTTCTTAAGCGTTTTATTAAAATCTGTACAGTGGTTCATGACAGACTTTGCTAACAGACAGAGATGACTCAAATAACTAATGATAAAATTATAAATAAAGATTCTGTGCGGTCTGTTAGCTGAGTGTGTGATCTATGGAGATAAATTAGTCTCAAAAAGATTTGAGTGCACGCCCAGGTATCAGTGCGTGGATCAGTTCACTCAATCAATGCTGCGTTCAAGGCTAGTGAAAAGCTGGGACATCTGAGCATTACCACATTTACTGGGTCATTGGGGGGAAAACATTTGTGACTTACAGCTCATAAACTCTATATTAACCACACACTGACACTGATATTACTGTGTTCCAAAAATGTTGCATTTTGTGGATTGTACAGTTAAAAAAAACAACTTGAGACAAGTAAGTAAAACATTTCAGAAAATCTGAATAAATATAAACTACTAGGAAAATACATTTTCTGTAAAGAATAAAAGAAATAAAAGAATAACCTACCCATTTAGAGATAGTTATTTCAGCTGTGTAGTCCACAAAATTAACATTTTTTACTTGTGGAAAAACGACCAGAAAAATATAATTTCCTGTATTTTTGTGTGGACTGTACATAATCAAAATAATATTTTATATACATCTATTAATTCTGATACATTTTCAATCTACTCATTTTAGTTTTTTTTCAGCTGAACAGTCCACAAAATGTAACATTTTAGGAACCCAGTAATGTCAATGTCAGTGTGTGTTTTAATATACGGTAAGGTTTATGAGCTATAAGTCAGAAATGTCTTTTCCCCAATCACCCACTAGATCTGGTAAAGCTCCGAAGTCCCAGCTTTTCACCAGCCTTGAACGCAGCATTACCTGTGTAAATCTGCAGCAGGAAGAAAGTCTGTAAAGTCACATCCACAGGAGCTCATGTGAATCTTGTTCCTCAAATCTTTTTGAGACTAAATTCTCTCCATAGTTATCACTCTCAGCTACTACCACACCAAATTTCAGTTCAGTATCAGTAAACTGGACCGAGTTCCAGCCAACTTAATCTCTAGTAGGTGTACTGTACTTCCAATGGAGGGTTTCATTAAAATTTTAACAGTTCATGAGATATTTTGCTAACAGACACATCATAGGTGATGATTTATTTGAATATGTTTCAGATTGGAGTATATGAGCAGACAGGGAGGTGAACACTCAATCATGGAGCAGGAGCTGAGGAAGATTAAAGCGGACCAAGACTCCTCTGCTGCTGAGATCAAACAGGTCAGACTGTTTTCCTCACATCATGGTTTTTAGTACCAGTGCTGGATCAACTCAGATCTGTCCTCTCTGGACTTGCAGCTCAAAGGGGAGCTTCAGAGAGCCAGGCAGACTCACAGCGGTCAGCTTGAGGGGCTGAGGAAGGAGGTGGAGAAGCTGATGGGTGAGCTGCACCAGCGGGACCTCACCATCGCCTCGCTGAGCAGCGCCGCCAGCATCGAGCTGCAGCGTCAAGACCAGGTGGACAGAGTTAGAACTAATAATATTAGCTCAGGAGCTAATGCTAGTAACGTATATGTGGCGTTATCTACAGAGCTGATAATATTAGCTCAAGAGCTAATTGCTAGTAACATCAAATTCATTGTCACACATTAACTTTAGTCTGCACTGTAACCCCAAATGCATTGCGTCAGTAACATAATGGCAACGTGCTTAAGTGAAAAATGTAATAATGATATACAGTTTTTGAAGTATTTAAATGTTTTCATGCGTCACAATCAACAACTTTTAGTAGAACAGAGAAAACACAAAACACATACAAACCAGCATGTGACATTAGTCTGAGATCCCTTTAAATGAGGGCTTAGAGTCATGTCAGGAATGTCTCTTTTTGGTTTCTGTTTTTTTTGGGGGTTTTTATGGTCTACAGCCCATTTCCCATCTTGTTATCGTTTCAGACGACTCCAGCGCAGCTGGAGACTCCACTAGCAGACAAGCAGCACATGACGGATCTGCTGCAGACACTGCAGCATCCCTCACCCAAGGTCTGTGTGAATACTGTCTGCCACCTCCACTCAGCTTCTTTTTCTCTCATTGTGGACTGAAACATGGTGGAATATTACCTGTTAGTCGTCAGACTTGATGTTAACTCATATCTGTCTACACCATGAGAAGATGCTAAACGTTAGCGTACAAAGCTACTGTTCAGTGGTCAGGAATAGTTAGACGACACCAGCAGCTTGGATTTGGTGCTTGTTCGTGAAAGTGCCCCGTTGCTGAATCATGTTTCCCTTTTCAGAGGGGGGACCCCTCCGTAGCCTCGCTGAGGGAGAGCTACCTGTCCTCTCTGAGAAGCCTGGAACAGGAGAACCAGCAGCTAAGACAGGAACTTTCCAAGGTGCACTCGCAGCTGGACACTTCAAACCAAGCCTGTCAGGAGAAGTATGAAGGGGATCTGCAGCACCAGCAGCAGCACCAGGACAGGTAGATGACCACAACCAAACGAGTTCAAACAGTTCCAGTCCTGGTCGTTGTTAGACCCTGTTGTTTCAGGTTTCAGGAGCAGGAGAACACCGGTCACTATGAAGGAAACATCCAGAGACTGTTTCAACAGCTTCAGACCCTGACTCAGACCCCCACAGACTGGCCCCACAGCCAGACCCAGG
Organism: Anablepsoides rubrolineatus; assembly: GCA_031762495.1. NCBI lineage: Eukaryota > Metazoa > Chordata > Actinopteri > Cyprinodontiformes > Rivulidae > Anablepsoides > Anablepsoides rubrolineatus. The sequence goes on along the minus strand of JARVGW010235100.1, from coordinate 3,081 downwards.
TCAACAGGACTCCTTCTCCCTCCTCCTCCTCCTCGTCCAGCTGCAGTACCAGACTGATCAGGATGAACGCAGCACCAGCATTTAGTCCCAATAAACCTGCTGCTGAGGGTCAAAGTTCAGGCTCAGAGGACTGTCTGGCCTCAGGCTCCAGGGAGAAAGGGACTTCCTCTCCTTCCTTAGAGGTTTGGATCTTTTAAAACCCCTTAAAAAACATGTACAATAGGTTGCCTTCAGGCCCAGGCCTCCCTTGAAAAAGAGATCTGAGATCTCAACGGGACTTGCCTGGTTAAGAGGAACGACTCAGAGATGCTTCCTTTCGTTTAGAGATTTGTTCTTGTGTTTCTCTCCCAGAGGCCTCCGTTTGCATCACCCGTACACAACGTGATCCACGGCTTCCTGGAGGAGGAGATCCTGAGGTCTGAGGAGCTGCTGCAGAAACTGGACCTCCACATCCAGGGGATGAGAGAGAGCAACACCAGGACTGCGTTCAAATACCGGACCAGTAGCACTAGTTAGGCTCTGAATGACTCTGAATACTTCACAGCTCTCTAAGGCAGCTGAGAGCTTTGATTTCACTCATAAAACTGAACATCCACTCACTGCTCATCATTTAGATTCACGCACCAGCAGTGTCTTTTAATGCTTTACACCAACTTATTTCATTTAAGACGTCATACCAGGAGAGCCGCTTTAAGCTAACTACATGTGGAAACATTAAAAGATGATTAAAGTCAACTCCTAGCATTCCTTGAATGAATGCATGCCACCCATAAAAACTCATGAGATTTAAACTGAGATGATCTAACAGTGAGAAACCTTGTGAATGATGTTATCTCCTCATGCAGTATGAAATGTGTTGGTGTCAGGAGCGACTCATCTACCACCATGTCTCATTTCATTAGGTTATTAGGTTAGTGTTAGCTAAGAACAATTAACTGTGGCAGCCTCCTTAATTCAAGAGTTATTCATTTGTAGATCAAATAATTACTTTTTGAAATTTTCCTTAAATCCATCAGTTTGATGAGATTTTTGCTGACAGTTTGCTAAAGTTAATACTGAACCAGACTCAGTTGCTGTCTTGATATTGGCAAAAAATACAGTTTATAAATCATGATTAATTGTTGCATTTAGCTGATGGCAATATAATGATTAATAATGACACTCATAACATGGTAAATATTAATTGGTGACAGTTTTTCTAATGATTAACTGCACACAGTACGATTCCACCCAACCCTACGGTCACACCAGATTTTAGCTCAGCATCTGTAAATTAGACTGAGCTATAACCAGTTTGATGTTTGCTAATGCTGCTAAAGCTCTGGCGGCCATCTTGATTTTGTTTGATTAGGTCAAGTGGGTCAAACTCATTTTAACTGAGGGCCACATGAGCGTTGTAGTGGCCCTCAAAACTGAGCTCTACCTGGTATTTCCTGCATAGAAACAGAGTTTTAACATGTTTGCTTACAAACACTGAACAGTACTACATGTACGACTGACTAAATGTGAAATAAATAATACAGAAATACTATTAAAAGTTAAAGTAAGAGTTTTACTCACTTTTAAGTTGTGGTGAGTAGCTGCCATCTTGAATTCTGAACTCCCACTTTCTGACAGGGATTTCCCACTGGAGTGGCTTTATAGTTTAAAGTTACAACTTGTAAGTGGGACATTCCCACTTCCCAGTACAACTGGGCTGCAGCAAATGTAGCTGGAGAAAATGTACCAAAATGGAGATTTTACTTGGCACATTTCACCAGCTAGTTTTGAATCCAGTGCAGCTCCACCTAGTGATGGGATGCCGTCATTTTGCAGGGAGACCAGTTTAGTAGATTTGCGTAAAATAGTTGACTTACATTATGGGAAATGTAGTTCATGGTCAATTATGGTTTTAAAGCACCTTATTGTAAGACGTTAATGCATCTTTGAAGCTCTCGCGGGCCACATAAACTGCTGTAGTGGGCCATATTTGTCCTGCAGGCCTTCAGTTTGACACATGTGGATTAGGGTAATCAGTTGTAGAAAATTATTATTCTAAAAGATTCATTCAAATATGACCTGAGGTTTAAAGGATGTTTTGACAAACGGACACTGATTTTTCTTATCAAAGAAGGAATTTAAACCGTCTCTGTAAAGATATCTGATAGAAGACGTGTCTGAAGTGAAGTTGGTTTGGTGTTTGTTTTGTCACTTTAAGTAAGTAAGTAAAGTTTATTTATATAGCACCTTTCTTAGATATAAAATCACAAAGCGCTTCACATAAAAACAATAAAGTAAATTAAAACATCACCACAGCATTACATTCATACAAGAGTACCACTTTAACGCTTTCAGGTCCAGCAGCATCACCACCACCCCTACAGAAGCCTGTTAGCTCATCTAAGGCCAGGAATGTGTGCAGCATGCCAGTTCTGACATGCTCCTTCCCCCCGCAGCCTGCTTTGTCTTCATCATTAGAAACCTGATGGAATGTTAATATCAACCATGTGGAAGAGCGAGAGGCCAGCTGCATTTTAAAGCCTTTTCTGATGAAGGGCCATGCTTTCAGAAAGAAAATAAAGGAAATACTGCGCGTGGTCTTCATTTTTCCTTTTTATTTTCTTAGTAGGAAGCAGAACTGAATATTAGTTTCTTCATCATCAGTGACTTTGTTTTTTTTTAAAGAAGAAAAAGGTGAAATGTAATGAGAAAGAGATTAGAAGATATGGGAAATATACATTGAGAAAACACACCTGGGGCGGCTGTGGCAGAGAGGAGTCGTCCTGGAACTGGAAGGTTGCCAGTTCGATCCCCCATCCAGCTGTCTCAGTTGTTGTGTCCTTGGGCAAGACACTTAACCCCAATGCCTCTGATGTGTCCCATCAGTGTATGAATGTGATCGGCACTGATTGGTCTCCACACACGTTAGCTTTGTAGGAGATCTAGTAGAGTGCTGTGTAAATGGGGACACAGATTGTAGTGTGAAGAGCTTTGAGTATCCTGGTTGGGTAGAAAAGCGCTATATAAGTAGTAGTAGTAGTGATTTTATTCATTTCTTAAAAGACAAATAATTCTATGTACAATAAAAAAAGAAAATACAAA
>JARVGW010235015.1:0-10945 GCA_031762495.1 Anablepsoides rubrolineatus | reverse complement strand
TCGTTTAACTTTTTTCTACTTTAGTTTCACATTTACAACTGACTCATTATGCCTTTTATTGTTTTCTTTATTGTTGTATATATGTAGGTATATGTATACATGTATGTATACATGTATGTATACATGCAGATATATAGGCATATTTTAGCTAATTGTATCCTGTTACTCTTTTATTCTCTTCTATTTCTTTTAATGTGTATTTGCACTGCTGTGGGAGTGGCTCTAATCTCATTATGCACATGTGTAATGACAATAAAGGCATTCTATTCTAGGTTTGTATTTAATTAACTTTTTAAGTTACGACTTTGTCAACAACTTTGTTACAATTATTTAATTTTCTTTCTTTTGTTGGTGAACCTCATGTTATTCTACTCTCTTGGTTTTGACCAAACGTGTTTTTAAAGCCGTTTTCTGCCCCCTCAAAATGCTCAGCCGGCCCTGTGGGCTGTATAAGGTAAGACGTCTCTGCTTGGTGTCAGGATTCTGTTTGCAGCCTTTAGGCGCGAGGCCAGCAGGGCTCGTCCCGTTGCAAATTCTCCACAATCAAACCACGCTGGTGTGTGAGGAACCTCGAGTCATGAATACACTGCCACCGCTGCCTATGACGGATTCTTTCAGGTCTCAGTCGTCAGTGAGACGGCTGCTGGAGGAAAAGTATTAAAGCTCTCTGCAGCAACACGGCCTTAACTGCACATTAGAAAAGGAGGTAAAAAAGGTAATGTTGGTAAAACATTAAAGACTCTAGAGAAATCATCATCCGTATGTAATTTGTTGGAGTCAAGAAACACGAGCTGCATCTTGGGATGTATGTTGGCTGTTAGAAGTTAATGAAAATCCTGCAGTTCTCATTATCATCTTATTTCAACTCAAATAAAAAAACATATTTCGGGGAAGGAAACTGTATTGCTTTTTCTAGCGTAAGATAAGATAACCCTGAGTGTTGCATTAAACTGTTCAGTGGACGTGTTTCTCTTTGTTTCTGTTAGTTTCCATTAGTATAAAGTTTGATGTGCATCTCCTGTGTGTGGTTCAGAGCTGCCGTCTCATTTTAGACTCTGTTAAGTAGCTTTTGTTTGTTTGTTTTGTTGGAAAGCCAGGTGGAAACTTTATTTTCCCTCTTTTTTTTAATCAAACAGCGTGCGTTGAAAAGCTGGACGTTTCCTACAATAGCTGGAATGGTGGGCTAAATGACTGCAACGGTTGTCAGGTCGGACTGCACTCCTCAGACTTCACAGCTGATCTCTGCATTGTTGGTGAGGAAGCACTGGTTATGGTTGTCTGATCGTATTATCTGTGGACTTTACTTCATCTGCACAAACATCATCAACTCCTCCACTCCGCGCGACGGGTAATAATGAGGCTCGAAGAGATGATGGCAGAAAACATGCATGAAGCTAAAGCAGCAGCAGGATGGAGGGAGGGACAGTATGGAAAATCCAATACTGTGGGAGTTTTCTTTCTTTCTTTTTAAGAAAATGGTATGTGGGCTAATGAAATGCAGGAGGGAAAGTGTTTTTATGCTGATGACAGTATATTAGTTTTAAGTATAAGTAAAGAAGTAAACAAGAGAAGTGCTGAGGCATGAATGAATTAGCATTAGGTCTATAAGACGTTTGGTACCCTGCACACAGTCCACAAACTCACAGTCTCATCTTCTGTACACAAAATATACTCAGTAAAAACATAAAAATACATAAAAACTAAACTTAGACATTATATATTTACAATAAATACAGAAAATAAACTGCATTAATGCTTAAAGTGCCTGTAACATGTCCTTCAAATACAAAAAGTCAAAGAAAATATATTCATATTTAGCCTAAAATTAGCCTAAAACACATGATTTAACACATTTTGTCACATAACTGGCATATTTTCTTTTTGATTTGGCTCAGCTAACGAGGGAACTCTTTAAGAAAGTAAACTTCCTGGTCTTTGTTTATTAAACAATACTTTTTGTACTCTGACTTCTCTTCATCGCTCTCTTAGGAACTAAAATTATCTAAAGAAACATCAGAAAATCCTATGTTGTTAGAGGTTGTAGCAAAGCTCTGTTTATATGTAGACATTCCTCTTTGACATCACTTCTGCTTACATCACATGCAAATATCCTAACAACTGTTCATCTCAGTGGTGTGACAAACGTGATGTCACAGGCACTTTAACAAACCTCTCTTAAATAAACCTCTTATGAGATGCAGAATATTTAGATTTATAATAACTACATGACCTAAAACATTTGTTAAGTCTTGTCATATCAACTGAAGAGAGGCACACTAATATTATCCTCTTTAAAAGAAGGATCACTAACTTTATATATTTTTATAGTCGTACATTAATGCGGCCTGAACAGCAACACCCTTACAAATGTTATACATGTCAAATTGTATGGATTGTCCATAATTTACACAGATTTTCCATCATTTTGCAGGTATACGGACGTATAGAGCAAGTTTTACGGATTTATTCAAAAGCTCAGTTTCAAATTAATTTAACAGGTCACCCCCCCCCCTTTTTTTTTTTTAAAAAAAAAGGCTCTAATTCAGCCATTTTAAAGACATACAGAGCCTAATATCCATAAACAAGCTTTTACAAACTCTGAATGCTGAATAAAAATTCAAGATGCCACCAAAGATAGTTTAAAGCTGCAATAACTCAGCCATTTGAAAAAAAAAGCTCAAATTTGATGTGTTAGTTGAGGATCTCCATCACCTACTGAAGCCAAATCTAATATCCAAGATGGCTGCCATAGCTAAAATGAAGAATTTACTTTAGCTCAGTTATTTGTAGTCATATTGAGGTAATATTTGGTGTGGTGGCAGCCAAGAGTAAATCCTGAAAACTTTGTTGAAAATAATCCTGCATCAAGAGAAAAACTCTCATTGTTTCTTTAGGAATTATTCTGGTTTCAAAAACTGTTTAACTTCACAAAGCAATGCAGTAAAAATATTAAAGACTCTTTTTATTCTGCAGCTCAAAAAACAAAAGGTGAAAGATTTTAAGAAAGGTATTTTGTAAAGCTTTATTTTACAGGAATATATAATAATATGTGCTTAGCAGCCAGACTTCTCCTCTTTAGTAAACAACAGCTGAATCCATTCTTTTATAGACTTCAGTAATATGACAGGGGGCAAAAGTGACTCATTACTATTATCACCCTGTCACAGCAGCTTGTCTCAGTTTACCGCCGCAGCTCATTAAACCTCCTCACATCTTTACTGCACCTCTCCAGCTGATGCAGAAAACACAGACAGACATCTTTAATGTGGAGAACACAGACCTCTGCACGCTGCGTTCTACATTAACACAGATTATTCTTTAAAAAATAGAAATAAGAAAAGAACCTCCACGATGTGCTCGGCAGGATTTCAGTGAAACTATTTGTTTAGTAAAAGCAGCTGAAGGGCATCTCATCCTGCTGAATTAAAGAGTTCATTCACTCAGTTAATGAGTCACCATTAAATCGTCACGCAGACAAAACTTCAAGTTCACATTCAACAAAAACACTTACAGCTCCACTTATAGGCTGCTTTACATAACCAGTGAAAACTTGTGATATTCATCCGTGTTTTGGAAAATAACTCAAAATAAGCTCAGGCTGCAAGAAAAGTAAAAATATGGATTTTTGCTGTAATTGAGAGTGAGATTTGAATAAAATGAGTCCTTATCAACAGCATCTAGCAAATCCAGCAGCTAATATAGTGTAAAAACTAAGTAATGGTAACTTACCAATAAATACAAGTTTTTTTTTAAACAAGTATGACTTTAGAAAAGAACTTATGTCATCACTCTGAACCAATAAAAACCTATTTTTTAAACAGAACTCTTGTAATTAATACTAGCTTGTTGCTAGGTAATAAATTGTTAACTTTCAACCAACTCTGAATCATTTTGGAGCTTTTAAAAATAATTATAACTCAGCACTGATAAATTCCTCACAGTGACTCATTTTTTCCAGCATGCAGAATACTACAATAACTTAAGCACCAAGTATAAACACCTCCATCGCTGGTGAGGATGCACACACTCCATGCTATCCAGAGCACAAACCGAGCCTGAACTGAGCGTGCAAACATGCTGAGTCAGTTTTCTTCACTGATGAACATAAACATTTATTTAACCCCTCCTTGTCATTGTCAGGAGATCCCCATGTTCTGTAGGAGACCATGTTTCAAAAGTTTTTGTAGTTTATCATAGATGTATGCAAGCAGGGTTTGGCAGCATGTTTGTTTGTTTATTTATTTATTTAGAAAGATATCGTCAGATTATCGATATCAGCAAATTAATAATAAATATTGAGATTTTTTTTTGTCCATGTCACCCAGCCCTAGCGACACCGCGGACACGGACATAAAAAAAATGACCAGAACCAGAGGGGAATGAAGCCCACAAAGACCTTATTTTGAAGTTCTGTCACCAATACTATGTAAGAAAGAACGAACGACGGTTAAAAAAGTCAAGTGAAATAGAAAGAGTTGACTGTAAATCAGAACACTGGGTCAAACTTCACATTAATGTTGAAATAACTAAGCAACAATAAAACCTTTAATTTCCTGGAACCGGTTCAGTCAGGTCGAACAGAAACAATAAAAACAAAAGAAAATCAACTGGCAGTGAAGCTGTTTCTGTTTCTGGATTTTTAACATTGCTGCTGACACTTTGTGAGCATACAGTACCCCCACGCTCACTGCTTCTTCCCGTCCATCCTTGTGTTTCTGACTTTCACAGTTTAGTGATTCTGTACATCTGCTCCTTCTCTGCACATCCCACTCACTCTCTTTGACATGAGAAGACCACTGCAGGGTCTCCTGTCTTGGCTCCGACAGCGTGCCGACACACACCGAGCTGCAGAATCCCCACAGTTAAGCTGAGCGTTGTGTGTCAGATCAATGGTAAGTGGTGTGTGTCGTCACTGGGCAGTGTGTGTGTGTGTGTGTGTGACTCAGTGGAAGTGTGTTTTAGAAGTGCCCATGCATGCAGGAATCCACGTGTGTGTGTTTTGTGTTGAACACTGCCATCTCCACATCATCAATGATTCAGGGGACTCCAGAGGAGAAATTCTCTTTCTGAGCAGCCAATTGTGCATCAGTGAAGTTGTTCCTGCACAATCAGACAACAAACACTGCCCTTCCTGTGTCATAACTGCCGTATGCTCATTTATTGACCGCAGACCTTTATTCTGTCAAGCCTGCACATATAATAACACAGGTGTGTTGTACACACACACACACACACACACACACGTACAGCTGATTAGAGAGGTGGTTGTGAGGTTGTGTTCAGATCAGCTGGAGTTGTTGCACAGCAGAAAGAGACCATTGACTTAAAGAAGATGCTCAGAATTAATCTGATCGTGGCTCCAAACTCTGAACACAACTGTCTCTGATAGTTAGATCTGAAAGTTAGGAACTAAAAAACTTCACTTCCAAAAATGCTGGGATGTTTTCTAGAAAGCAGAAACAATAATAGAAACAATAAGGTGATTAGGGGTAGGGTTGGGAGATATTGACCAAAAATTAATCACAAGTGTGATAATGATTAATATGATGATTAATCCCTGGATGCCTGCATGTCCTGTCACATGACCAATTTAAACCATTTTAGTAGGAAAGATTTGCTTTCCTTAAAAATCTGTTCCAAATTCATTCAAAAGTGAAGACTTCGGGCTTTACATCATTTTTTTTAAATTGTGTTGATAGACAAGTAAAACTGGAGTTATGATAAAAAACTACAGAACTTTTAAAAAATGTTTGTCTTATTTGAAGCAGAGAGGAGCATTGAGCATAAGAGTTAGTCCACCTGGAAGCATTAATCGTATTAATCAAGTGCCTAAAAGTACTTGATTAAAAAAAATTCTGACGATTAATTGCACACGATACGATTTTGCCCAAACTTAATTAGGGGTGCAAAAGAAATTGATTCACATCAGAATTGTGATTAACATCTACAACAATTCAGAAATGATTTAAAATGTCCCAAAATCGATTAAAAAAAAAAAAAAGCAAATCCAACGTCTGTCAGTTTTTGTAACTTTGTGGGACGTCCGTATGCATCCATATACACTAAAAATATATAAGCATGTATTCCAACAAATTCATAAAATCAACCAATACCACTTACAAATTCATGCAATAAAAATTATTTTAAAAAAATTCAAGGAAAAGATTTTGGTTAATTTTGGTTTTAACAAGTTCGACACAAGCTTCACTTTGTGGAAAGTTTGCAAAATGAAAATGAAGCACTTTGTGGCAACTGGGCTCTTATTTTGAATAGAATATCAGAAACAAATCAAACTGTGAGATAGTAAAAAAAAAATCCCCGCCCCTAAAGATGATTTTAAATTTTAGGGCAGTGTGGCATCTCAAAAGAGGCGGGGCTAAATAAACAAGAAGCTGTTAAGGTGAGTGGTTTGAATAAAAAAAAAAAAAAAAAAAAAAAACAGCTACAGGAGAATTTTGTTGCTAATTAATTGTCAACAGGTCAGTAAAAACCAGGTTTAAGAACATTTTAGAGTCAGAAAATAACTTCATGTAAAAATGTTTATTTTCTTTAGAATGTCTGAATTTAACCAATAACCTTTGATATGAAGACTAAACGTTTGTTGTTGGATCAAAGCTGATAAAAAGAGTCTAATCAGATAAAGTTTAAAAGAGGTCACAGCCTGCTGACCTGATTTCCTCAGGCAGTTTATTTTTGCTCTGGGCCTTTGACTGTGAGTGGCCCGTCACCTCTGGTTCTGAACTGCTCTTCTGGGACAGATAAAAGCCTTCTGCTTGAGGAGCTCATGGTGGTGAACACACTTGTGTTTGTCAGGTCACATAAAGCCCCGTCAAAGACCACGAGGGGCTTTAAGAGCTGCGCTTTAAACATGGAAGCTCTGGATTTTAGGTTAAACTCAGGAGCAGGACTTTATTTGAGTTTAAAATGTTTTAATAACACCTTCATGTCTGCAGTCCAATCAAAGCTCTGACACAGAACCAACAGAAACAGCAGTGCTGAAATAAACTGAAATAATACCTTTGTTTTCATTCATTCTGTCCACCAAGCTGAGAAAAACAATTATGTATAAGAGGCTGTAATTATTTTCTAAACCTATGTTTAGGTTCCACATGTCAGCAAACATCCTGAATAAAAACCCACATTCCTCTTTATTTCTAATGAACTGTTTACCATGAAGGTTTTCAAACTCTGCCTGGCTAATTAGTTAAATAACAATATGAGCATAAAGCCAATAAAACTGCCTGTTTACATCCTGCTCTACAGCCACAACAGCATCATAACAAAAGACTTTGTATAAAAAAAGACAAATATTCTGCTACTAAATACAGTTAACTTATAGTAGATTCTGTCAATATTTATTTAACCAATTAGGTTCAAACTACAGATTTCCTGCAAAAATGCTAGTGTGAATGCTGTTTGCTGAAAACTTTAGCTAAAAGCTGATAGTTTATTGGAAATACTCTTAATTGGAAAAGCTGAAAGAAAGAAAAAGCTGAACTTTGCAGAAAAATGGAAAAAGAAGCAAAGAATATAGTTGAAATAGCAAAAAAAAGCTAAAAGCTAAAATAACTTAATTTAGCAGAACACAACTGTAAGAAGCATAAAAAATGCAGAAATTAGCAGAAGATTAGCAGAAAGAAGCAGAATTATAGTAAAAATAGCAGAAAACAACAAGGTAATGCAGCTGCACGTTGAAATTAGCACCCAGATAATGAAAGTGTTGTAAAAAAAAATATTAAAACTAGTAGAAAAAAGTGTACAAAAAGTGACAATTTGTAGTTAAAACGAACAAACGAGTTAGTTACAGAAGACAAAAAAATCTCAATAGTGTGATTGCTTTGAAGCGTTGCACAATAATAGGTTTTGTTTTGTGAACTTTACTGTTAATTCTTCTGTTTCTGGACCAGAGAGGTGATATAAATGTTGACAGATGATGGTAATCACATCTGCTTTGGATGTAATATGACTGTTTTTATTATAAGTCTTTTATTTGTGGGCTCACAACATAAGAGAACACCATTAAAGAAGCCCAAGGCCCAGTGTGACAGCGAGTTCATTCTATTTGTGTCTCGACACGATCCAAAACCAAATCCAGGCCTGAAGGCATCTCTGCAGGAGCAAACCAGCTAAATCCTTCTGCTTACTGGAGATCTCCGTGTTCTTATTAACACATCTTCCTCTCCCTTCATCCTCACCTGGATCTGTGAGCAACAGCTCCACACAAACAACAAAAAGGACCATCGTTTCCTTCCTCCCTCCATACAATTCATCATTCTCTGCAGCCAACCAAAGCAAAGGAACGTGAGGCGGTCAGCCTGAGGGCAGCAACACTGGAGCTGATAGAGATTCAATCTCCTGCTCAGAATATTTTCACAGGGTCTGACCTCAAATAACCTTATAGAGTGCATGTTCTGATTCTCTTGATTTCTTTGCTTTACTTAGTGCTGGGCAGTATACAGTTTGGATTTTTATTTTTGTTATGAATTTTCTTAATACTGGACATACCAGTTGAAATGGTCTGAACACATTAGCATGTTAACGTTGGAGTAACTGGCAGCAGGTGGTGTTTCAGCTGCTTATAATGACCCACGTAAAAAAAAAAAATCCCGTTTTCACCATGACTAAATGTAGTAAACAACTCTTCAGTGACGTGCACGGTTGTAGACATGTAGCTGAGTTGACTGGTGTGCAAAGTGAGTCGTCCTGTTAAGTTTTATTAACACACAATGATAAACCCAATAATGATTTTTTTCAACCCTTCTACTGCTGCCCCTGCTAAGCTCAGGGCCAATCTCTCTTAATATTTATTGAAAACATTTTTTCTTATAGAAATGCAAATGATCTTTTCCAAATTATACATTATGTGGCATTTAAAGCATTCATTACCCAACTGATAAAGAAAACTCTTTTAAGAATTCATTTCTTAACCCTTATCAACTCTTGATTCATTATTTCTTAGACAACAAATCAGTTAAAAACAGAAAATCCTCACTAATTCAGTTATTTGTCTTTAGAATTTAGTTTCTTGCCCTGAAAGTTGATCAGCTGCCATGTCATTTCTTTTTTATCTGAATCTGTAAATATATAACTTAATTGTACTGCTGCCTATCATGGCCAGGACTCTCTTGGAAATAGAGATTGGTAATCTCAATGGGATTTTTTTTACCTGATAAAATAAAAGTTTGTTAATAATGACAGCACTATGAGAAACTATAAAAGGTTATCTTTGGGAACATATAAGATGTGGAGGGGGCCATATTTGATTCATAAGCCTTGAGTTTGTCATGTGATTTAGTTCTATTTGAATAGACTTGATTAATACAGTTAGCAAAAATATATTTTTAAATGTATATGCAATTTGATACAGACTAATTTAATTATATTTTTTATAGAGTTATGTCCTCAGAGTAAAAACACATCAATTTTAGGTTACAACAGGAGCAATGACTGAAGGAATTCATTGTTTTTTGTGTTTATTTCTGCGTTTCAGTTGGAGAAAGGTTGTTGTTTAACCACAGCAACTCATGTGAGGAAGTTAAGAAGCATGATTAAAATCATCTCCTCTCAGCCTAAAGTCAAATATAACAAAACATCGAAGAGTTTGAGCCGACTGAAAAAAAAAAAAAAGAAAAGCCCAACAGCAGCTGACCAGGTCAAAGTGAAGAAGACAGGAGCAACGAGCTGACAGCTGGTGTGAAATCTGTTCCTCTGGTTTACATTATGATACTTTTATCATCCCCAACAACAAAAAAAAACCTGGTCTCAGTTTGATGATGTTACAATCATCCACAGCGTGCTGACAGGATTACCATATTCACCGTTCTGCTCTGCCAGTTACGTCACGGCACTTTGTGATACTATATGAGATCAAACTCTGCGCTAATACAAACAGAGGATATCAAATACGGCTTTTGTAACAGTTGCCAAATGTGCACTTTGATGTGACGAACAGCTTGTTTGTGTGACAGAGGAGCAAAAAATAGAAAAAGACACTAAAGCTGTGCTTGGTGTCAGTTTGTGGAATCTTAATTCTTCAAACCGAGGAGCAAAAAGAAGATGAGAGGCTGCAGGGACAAGGAGGGGAGAGGACCATGCAGAGAAGCAGGGGATAATCACAGTTAGGATTTAATAAATATAATATTTCTTAATCATAAATGAGGGCCTTTTCCTTTTATGAATGACCAACACAAAGTGACAAATATATTTACTGTATTACATTTAAATAGATAGAACCCCAGTTGTTTCAGTGCTGCAGAGAAGCACCACAGCTTAATTTTTTTTTTTTAATTTACTGTATAGATCCCCTGTTGGGGAAATTTGTCTCTGCATTTAACCCATCACACATGTGAATACACATGTGGAGCAGTGGGCTGCCAATTACAGCGCCCGGGGAGCAACTGAGGGGTTAAGGGCCTTGCTCAAGGACCCAAAGTGGGGCTTGGTTGGTTCGAGGAGTCGAACCAGACTCCCAGTCAGATTAATGTCAGATTAGTCTCTGCTCTGTTCTTAGGTCCTTATAAAAAACAGAAAAATGATAAGAAAATATCAGTACACTAAAATACTGCAATCATTTCTTTCACAATACTCTATCTATACAGCAGAGGAGTGAAGGAAGAACCATGAGTCAAATAAACATATTAAAGAAAAAAAAGACAGAATATTAAAACCATGCTGGGGTCTGTGTTCCTCTGACCTTTCATGTTTGATTGTTTGATGTGCACTAAGAAAAAACTGCAGAGATGGAACCATCTTGTCCTGGTTCCTCAGCTTCATTCAGCCTCAAGGCCTTCTGGGTAACATGAGCAGTGTTGCACAAAGCAGATGCTACCCTGGGACCAACCCTCCCCTCACACACACACACACACACCCACACACACACACACACACACACACACACACCCACACACACACACACACCCACACACACACACACACACACACACAC